>PVIY010007239.1:0-83091 GCA_004026745.1 Myrmecophaga tridactyla | reverse complement strand
TCACCCCGGGGAAAGTTGTTGGAACCCAGGGGCCTGGAGAGAAGACCAGCAGAGACCATCCTGTGCCTTCCACATAAGAAAGAACCTCAGTGGAAAGTTAGCTGCCTTTCCTCTGAAGAACCAACAAAATAAATCCCCTTTTATTAAAAGCCAATCCGTCTCTGGTGTGTTGCATTCTGGCAGCTAGCAAACTAGAACAACATGTTTCTAGTGCCTCTGCTAGGATGGCTGGCACAGCAAGAGACTAGTTAGACATTTCTCTCCCTGCATGTGGTCTTTCCATAAAGCAAGCAAAGGCTACTCTTAGGAGGAAGGTCTTGCAATATTTGGACTTCTTATGTGGCAGCTGGCGTCCCCCAGAGCAGGTGCTTAATGACAAAAGTAGACTCTGCAAGGCCTCTTAAGACCGATCTTGGACATTTGTACAGCACAAATTTTGTCACATTATTTTGGTCATGCAGGTCAACTTGATTCAGTGCAGAAGGGGACCAGACAAGAACAAGAATACTAGGTGGTATGGTTCACTGGGGGGCCATTTTTGGAGACTAGTTACAACTTGTGGACATACCATAACTTATCTAATCATTCTTTCATTGGTTTGTAATGACTTTGGGTTAATTAAAATTTGTTACTATTATAAACTTTGCTGCAGAGAACATCCCTTTCATGTGTTTTTTTTTTTTGTCAGTCCTTCTCAGTCTTGATACTCTTTCATTTGAACATAAAAGAGGAAGTTTAGGGAACTCTACAGATTTAGTATAAAACTTCTGTGGAAGAAAATATGTTTAAGACTTGCTGAGAAATTTTTGAAGAAATAATAGTGAAAAGAGATTTGCCCCAGTGATTTTAGCATACGCTAAAGCTACTGTAATGTAAATAGCATGGTACTTGCAGAGAGAGAAATACAAGTAAATTAGTGGATGTTTTAGTTTGTAAGATGCCGAAATGCAATATACCAGAAATGGAATGGCTTTTAAAAAAGGAACTTATTAAGTTGCAAGTTTACAACTCTAAGGCTGTGAAAATGTCCAAATGTCCAAAGGCATCAAGGGGAAAGTACCTTAATTCCAAAGACAAGGGCCGGTAGCATTCAGGGTTTCTCTTTCAGCTGGGAGGGGACATGGTGGTGTTTGTTAGCTTTCTCTCCTCATTTCATAAGGCTTCCCAGGGGCATTTTTCTTCTCCTCCAAAGATCTCTGACTGTGTGGGCTCTACTGGTTCTAAGCTTTTTCCAAAATGGTTCCCTCTTAAAGGGCTCTAGTAAGCAACCCCACCTTGAATGGATGGAGACACATCTCCATGGAAATCATTTAATCAAAAGTTACCACCCATGGTTGGGTGGGTTACATCTCTATGGAAACAATCAGAAAGATCCCGCTCACCTATATTGAATGAGGATTAAAGGACATGGTTCTCTGGGGGTACATAATAATTTCAAAATGGCACAGTGGAGTAGAGAAAAGTCTAGAAACAGATTCAAAATATGTGTAAATTTAAGATTTTATAATGATGGTATTTCAAATCAATTGGGGAAATAATGTTATTAGGATTATTGGCATTTTTTGGAAGACTAAGTTTTGATTACCTATGTCATACCATACGGAAAAACAAGTTATATATGGAGTAATGATATAGATATAAAATGGGAACCTATAAAAATATTGAAGAAACTTGATAACAAAGTACTTTTAGAGTGATCTCAGAGTGGGTAAATCCATGAAGCAAAAGAAAGATGTGTTTGACTATATAAAATTTAAAACTTTTATATGGTGAAAGACATTATATTGGCTTTTCATTTACAATTAAAAAGAAAAAATAGAATGGAAAAATAATGAAATGTGACCCTGCCATACAGCATACAAAAAGAAAGAAAGAAAAAAATAGAAGGAAAGTAAATATTTGTAACATATGAGAAACAAGAAACTAATATCTTTAACATATAACAAAATGAATAAGAGCTCCTTGAAATCACAGAATACCCAGTTTGTATTCAATTTCCCCTAGCTGTCTCAAAAATGTCTTTTTAAAAAATGACTTATTGAGGTGAAATTCATGTAGCATAAAATTTACCTTTTTAAAGTGAACAATTGAGTGGCATTTAGTATATTCACAACATTGTGAAACCAACACCTCTCTAGCTTCAAATCATTTCTATCACTCCAATGTAAAACCCTTGCCCCATTAAGCAGCTTCTTCCTATTTCCTCCCATGTGCATTAGTTTTCCTTATAAGTTGTTGTCCTACCAGATACAGAATTTAACATCTCATTTTTTTAATGTAACATAAGATAAGCATTACTTCAAATCCTCATAAATTAATGCAAAACATCATTTTTGATGATTTCATAATATTCCATCAAATGTGTATATCATAGTTTACTTAACTATCCCACCACTGTTAGAAAAATAATATGGTTTGCTATGAAACTTTTTTTTTGCATGGGCAGGCACCAGGAATTGAACCCATGTCTCCAGCATGGCAGACTATTAAACCTTTTGAATACAAGTTTAATCATTCATATTTCATGTTGTTTCCTTAGAGATGTTGTGGTAGTTAGATACAGTTATCAACTTGACCAGGTGAAGGCACCTAGTTCTGTTGCTGTGGACATGAGCCAATGGTATGTGAACCTCATCTATTGCTGATTACATCTGTGGTTGGCTAGGAGGCGTGGCTGCTGCAATGAATGACATCTGACTTAATTGGCTGGTGCTTAAATGAGAGACTAACGTAGCACAGCCCAAGCAGTTCAGCATACGTCATCTCAGCATTCACAGCTCAGCCCAGGCCTTTGGAGATGCAGAAAGGAATCACCCTGGGGAAAGTTGTTGGAACCCAGAGGCCTGGAGAGAAGGCCAGCAGAGATCACCCTGTGCCTTCCCACGTAAGAAAGAACCTCAGTTGAAAGTTAGCTGCCTTTCCTCTGAAGAACTAATGAAATAAATCCCCTTTTATTAAAACCCAGTCCATCTCTGGTGTGTTGCATTCCAGCAGCTAGCAAACCAGAACAGATGTCCAAATACTTATTTTCAACATGTTTGCTAGCCACTTGAATTGGCCTTTGAGAATTGTCTAGTTTCTATCATTTGTGTATTTATTTATCTTTTGGATGCTACTGCTTTATTTAAATATTAATCATTTGAATTATTTTTGGCTATTTTCCCCATTCATTGATATCTTTTAATATTGATTAGTTTTATAAGTATGCTGAAGTTTTTCATTTATATATAAAGTCTACTACTCTCCTACTTTGTGACTTCTTCCTTATTTAAAAATTTTAGATTCAATGGCACGGGAAACAATTCTTCAGCACATAGCTGACATGTAGGTGTTAGAACAGGAGCATGCAAAGGTGTTTCATCTCTTGTGCCAGGCTAAGGAAGAAGGGAAGATAAGACAGGAGAGTGACATGTGACCTTCACAATTAGAGCAACCCAGCTAGAGTGACCGAAGGGAACCCTTGAAGGGCTTAGGCGGGCATAAGTTCTTCAGTTAGTTGCTTTGGGTGGCTATGGAGTGGCAAAGTAGAGTGGCTGAGCTGAGGCATTTCATCTGCTACACTGTACGTGCTGACAACTCAGCCCCTCTGCTTTGTCCCTCCTTCCCTAACCAGTAACATTTCTGCCTCCTCCTCTCCCTACCTCCAGCTCTGTGGCGTTATTCTATTGTCTGAAATACCACCTGCATTTGAGATAAACCAGTGAAACACTAGCCTGTTTTTACTTCTCATAGATTCAAGAAGTGGTCACTTTTTTATTACCAACCACTTATTACATGCCAGGTACTCCTGTGAGCAAAATAGACAAGGTGGTCAGAAATGGCCAGCTGAAGGGTTTATTTTGAAAGTAGGACTGAGAGAGGACTTGTTCAAGGATTGAATGTGGGTTATGAGCAAAAGAGGAGCCAGAGACAACCCCAAGGCTTTTGCTATGACCAACCTGAAGCAAGGTGCTGCCATATACTAAGATAACATAGGCAGTAAGAGAAGAAGGCTTGAGAGACAGAAATCAGGAGGTCAGGTTTTGGACCCATTAGGTTTGATATGCTATGACCCATCCAGATGGAGATATATGGGTCTGGAGTTTGAGAGAAAGCTCCAGGCTGGAGATTTGCCAACAAATAGATGGACACGATCACCAACAGGGTGCCTAAAGAAGTGAAGAGGGTGAAGGGCTTGGCCTTGGGAACTTCCGATGGGACATTATTAAGAGGGCAGAGAGATGAGATCAAACTAGTAAAGGACACGGCAGAGCAGTAGCCAGTGAGGTAAGAGGAAAACCAAGAGAATGTGAGATTCTGGAAGCCCAATGAAGGGAGTTTATCTAGCAGGAGAGAATCATCAACAATGTTAAATGCTGTTAATAGGTCAAGTAAGATATAAGCTGAGAATTGACTTTTAGGTATAGCAAAATGGAGGTAATAGAGACTTTGATAAGAGCAGTTTCAGTAGAGTCTTGAAGGAGAAAGCCCAAAAGAAGTAGGTTCAAGAGAGAAATGGGAGAAAAAATTGGGACAGTAGAGATCTGCACTGCCCAATATGCTGACATCTAGACACATGCGGCTACTGAACATTTTAAATGTGACTACTCTGGCCTGAAATGTGCTTTAAGTATAATAAACCCACCCAATTAGTATGAAAAAGAAGGTAAAATATCAATAATGCTTAAAAGTATTATATGCCCAAGTGATCATATTTTGGATATATCGGACTAAATAAAATATCTTGTTACAATTAGTTTCATTTGTTTTTTACCTTTTTAATGTAGTTATTAGAAAACTTCACATCGTAGATGTGGTTTGCGTTATATCTTCTGGACAGCAGTGGTGTAAACAATGCTTCTGAGGCATTTTGTTGCAAAGGGGAGCAGAGAAATGAAGTGGAAGCTGATGACAAAGTGAGATTAAGAGAATTTTTTGTTGTTTTTGAAATGGGAGAAATTGCATCATATTTGTATGTAGGAATAATGTAGTCGAGAGTGAAAATCGATGATGCAGCAGATGAGGGCAATTGCAGGATGGTGTCCTTGAGCAGGGGGAAGTATTTGGGTTCTAGCACTCGAGCAGAGGGCTGGCCATAGGGGCATGGGCTGTTCATACAGAGTCATAGGAAGAAAGGCAGAAGGCATTGTCTAGAAACAGAGAGCTGGGTATATGTGGAAGTGTGACTGGTAAGAAGAGGGAAATATGGACACAGACAGACACACAGAGAGAAGACAGCCATGTGACAATGGGGATTGAATTATGCCACAAGCCAAGGACCCTGAAGGACTGTTGCCCATCACGTAAACCAGGAGGGAGGCATGGAATGGAAACTTCCCTAAACACTGCAGAAGGAGAGGCCCTGCTGATACCTTCGTGTCAGACTTCCAGCCTCCTGTGAGACTGAAGACGTCTGTTCTAAGCCGACCCGTTTGTAGTTCTTTGTTACGGCAGCCCTAGGGAACTAAAGAGGGGTAGGAAGGGTTTTTCTGATACATACCACAGACCACAGAGTTTGACAAGAGCTTCCGGACTGTAGGGTGGCTTGGAAGGGAGCAGAGGAGACATCAAGGATTCTCCATAGCCCATTCCCGAAGACAAAAAATGAAGGAACCTATTGGGTAACTCTCCCCACTCAGTCACCTCTTCTGTTTTATTTCCTGTTCTCAGTTTTTTTCTTTCAAAGCAGAAAATAAAAGACCCACCTCTCCCTCCTCCCTTTGCTCAGTGTTCAAGGCAGTTTCTTCTGCCACAGGGCAGCTTGCTTTCTAAGTTTAATTGCTGCAAACATGCTTGAAGCCAGAGCCTCCAGATGACCAACTCAGCCTTTTGTGCTTCTTGTTTTCCTTCTTCTCTGCCTTCGAGAAAGAAAAGGATGACCCTGTCTATCCCAGTGGCTCAGGAGGAGGCCCCGGACCTGGCTGGGGAGCAGCTTCCCCTGCGCTTTGGCTGCTCCTGGACTTCCGGCAACCAGGCTTCTAAGAGAAACCACCTCTTCCTTCCCTCGGCCTCCAGGCCAGCGTCGGAGGCAGTGAGGCCGATTCAAAGTTAAGTTTCACTTTGGGCTACTTTAAACATTTGCTTTATCCCAAAAGATAAAGGGATCCCAAATCTTTTCAGGTCCCCCTCGGGAATATAGGCTTCTTTGATGTCCCAGTTTATAAGTGCCATTTTGAAACCTCTCTTCACATTATTAGTTGTAACCCCCAAAGGTAAAAAAATATGTTTAGATAAAATCCTTACTCTGAACTTTGGGTTCCCTGGGCTTAAAAGACAGTAAGTCTGGACAATATTGAGACTGTTGGACATAAACCTACAACTTTTCTAATTCATACGGAAAAAATAAAAAAAGACTGCTGGACAGTCAGCCAGGCTGGGCTCAACACTGACTCCCAGACTTGGGACTTTCAGAGTTGTCCAAATGATTATATACTGGTGGGAAAGCATAAGGGGGCTGAGGTGACCAGCTTAAAGTTGCAGATTTTATGTGAGGTTTAGCTGGAATCAAAGAAGAAAAATGGCCCGTGTGCTGAATTCTGTTTTCTTCCCTTGCTGTTTTGGAACTAGAGCATATAAAAATACCCGGAGTTTATCTTCTGTGAAATATTTGCAGTTCACCTTTGAGCTCATGAGTATCTGTACCTTAAAGACCATAAAAATGGAAAAGTTTACAAGAGGCCGTGAGTTGGCACAACCAGGCAGGGGAGGAGAAAGCCCTCGGTACAAGTAAATATTTTACTACACCTATATTTTCAGATTGTAACCGCCTTAAAGGACAGCCTTCTTTCTCTCTTCTGGCTTGCTTCCTCTCCTTTCCCTTTCCTTTGGCTTTCTTTCTTTCTGTCCTTTTTTTTTCCCCTCCCCAAATTAATTGTTTCCATTTGCTTCTACCTGCTTCTCTCATAGTTAACCTGTCAGTGAGCTATTTAAAGATTTTACAAATTTCTCTAAGTTCGTCATAATTACTTTCTTGGCTGGACGTCCTTCTTATTCCATGTGAAGAAGCAGTTGGAACTGGAAAGACTGGAACTGTAGGGTGTGTTGAGTTGAGTTACACCTGTTGTTGCAAAGCCAGGATTCATGAAACAAAACAAAATGATGAACAGTCAATCTTAATAGGCCACCTGCCTCTTTCTCTGACTGCTATCATCTCTTTGTACATGAGGTTTGGGTTTTGGAAGAGATCACTCAACCTACAACCTCCCCACTTAGCTCTGGATTAGTTTACAGTAAAGCAAAGCCCACCAAGAGGAGGTTCTTGAATCAGAGGCAATAATTTCTTTGGCTTTAAGAGACATTTGAAATTAAAAAAAAAAATTTATTAGAAAGGTTGTGGGTTTACAGAACAATCATGAATAAAATACAAGATTCCCATACACCACCCTACTATCAGCACTTGCATTGGTGTGGAAAATTAGTTACAATTGACAATAATACTTTTTTGTAATTCTACTACATTTTAAACAGTATTTACATTTGTTACAATTGATGAAAGATTATTAAGGTAGTACCATTAACTATTTCCAAAGTTTACATAGGGGTATTTTCCCTATATTCCCAACTTATTATTATTATTATTTTCATGCATGTCTTTATTTTATTACTCATCTGTTCATACACTGGATAAAAGGGGTATCAATCACATGGTTTATACAATCACACAGTCACACAATAAGACCTATATAATTACACAGTCAATATCAAAGATCAAGGCTACTGGATTACAATTCAACAATTTCAGGTATTTCCTTCTGGCTGGTCTAATACACTAGAAACTAAAAAAGAAATATCTATCTAATGAATCTATAGCTATAATCATTTGTTAAATTCTAATTTCTCAGTTACACCTCCACCCTCTCATTTGATCATTCTCTCAATCTTCAGGGATATTTGGGTCATGACCATTCTAAGTTCTTCGGGCTGGAAAGGGGTCTCAACCTTATGGGGTAAAGGAATGAACCTGGTTGATGTTCTTGGAGAGACTGGGACCTCTGGATTTCAGGGCTTACCTGGTAGAGGAACAATCTGGAAACTTTAAGTTTCTGAAAAAAATAAGGTTAGTAAAATTTCTATAGAGCCTTAGATAGAGCCCAGATATTTGAATTTTAATAGTAACTTTTTTTCCCCAGTGGGATTTACCAGGAAATCCCAGTAGGATTTAGTTTTAACAGTGAGAGGTATAAGGGAACAAAACATGTTTCTAGACATGATCTAGACATGATTGTTTTTTGTATTTAATGTACAGTTGAGGGTTAGGGTTGGAGTTCATGACCTGTCTTTGCAAATGAATGAATTTTCTTCATTTTAACAAGTACCCTAACTCTCTGGATGGGGTGCAAGGCACTGCCGGCCACTGTGCCAGTCTCTACTAACTCCATAAAGGATTGTGATTTAAAAATGCATTTGGGCTTAACGTTCTGTCTTAATCAGCAATTCCATGGCAACATTCATTCCACCGTAAAAATTAGTGATCATTTCAATTGGTCAAGGGAAAAACAAAAGAAAAGAAAGCAGAGATGCAATTGCTTTATTCTGAAGATTCATTGAGTTTTTAAAGAGAAAAATATTTTGTACATGTGTGGCAAAGATTCTGATGTGTAGGCTCCCACATTCTGCCAGAGCTCATAGACCAGTCCCGGCTAAGTAATGTCAGAGAAGAGGCCAGCCAACAAGAAGGATTTTCTTTGCACTTTTGGCAAGAGGCTTAGTTTCTCTAAGGCCTGAGAAGTCTGGGGGCAGTTGAGGACAGACACAACACCTACGACCATTGGAAAGCTTGTTCCCAATGTTAGCAGCATCTGGGTTGAACTTTTTTTCTCCATTTAACTCTTGAGCGGGGAAAAAGAAAGTTCAAAGGGATGGGGTTGGAGGAGGAAGGCAATCTGAGTGCTTATTCAAAGGGCAGCTAGCACTTTGCAACTGGGAAGCCTCTGACATTGGGCTCTGGCCAAGGCACCTCATCCTTGTGCTCCTGTTGGCTTTTAACAGGCTCCACAGGCCTCGTGGCCACCCCAACAGCCAAGTCTGCTAAATTGTTGGATGGTTTTGGTGATGTGGGCTGAAGTCCACCATAGCTAAGTTAGGATCTCTGCGCTCACTTCATTTGTGTCACCCTGTAAATGAAGTCAGAATCCAGCACTGCAGATGGGAAAAAGATGGTTCTCTGCACTAAACTTTTCCATCTCATTCTGGTGGGAGTTATTCCCTTGCTTTATAACATGCCTCTGGGTTGATGATACCAACTCTGTATTTTTGAGGATTCAATGGGGTCTGAGTTTGTGCTGTTCTAATACTTCTGCAAACTCCCATGTCCACACGATTACCTTATCCTATAAGATATCTTTTTCCAAAAAATCACTTTACTTATGTTTAGAAAAAGTATCAAAAATGTAAATAATGGGATTCAAAAAGACAGTCACACATCAATGTTCATGGCAGCATTTTTCACCTTAGCCAAAGGTGGAAGCAACCTGAGTATTCACAGGTAGATGAGCAGATAAACAAAATGTGGTATATACATACTGTGGAATATTATTTGGACATAAAAATGAATGAAGTTCTATTACATAATACAACATAGGTGAACCTTGAAGATTTCATCCTGAGTAAAAGAAGCCAGACACTAAAGGGGAAGCATTGTGCATGATTTCCCTTCTATAAAATACCCAGAATAAACAAATTCATAGAGATGGAAAATAGATTACATTATTGCTTAATGGCTGTCTCAAGTTTCCTAAGACTGTTGTAGCAAAATACCACAAACTGGATGGCTTAAAAAAACAGAAATGTGTTGTCTCCAGTTCTGGAGGCCAGAAGTCTGAAATCTGTAGGGGAGGATCCTTCCTTGCTTCCTTCTAGTTTCTAGTGGTTTCCTGGCTACCCTCAGGCTTCCCTCTCTGCCTTAATTGTCACGTGGTCTTCTCCTTGGTGTCTGTCTGCCCATGTCCAGTTCTTCTTTCATTATAAGGACACGAGTTGTATTGGATTAGGGGCCAAGATCCTCCAATTAGCATTTCATCTAAATTGAAATGATTTCATCTGCAATGACCTTATTTCCAAATAAGCTCCCATTCTAAGATACCTGGGCACATCTTTTTGGGGAAAAATTTAACATGTAATAGTGGGTACAGAGCTTCTTTTTGGGGTGATGAAAAATTTTTGGTAATGGGTGGTGGTAGTTGGTAGCACAAAATTGTGAATGCAATTAATGCCCTGAATTGTACACTTAGAAATGGTTAAAGTTGCAAATTTTATCTTGTGTACATTGTTACAATAATACCATTTTAAAAAACACTTGAATTAAAGTGACAGAATGGCTGCATTTCCTTTTAATGCAGACCATTTGATTCTTTGGAAGAATGTACCCTTATTTGACATGCTATTTGCTATTGATTAAGGACTAGATTCTATGATTTACACATTAACTTGTAGCTTTGTACCCAGTCGTGATGCAAATGATTTCTGTCCAGTTGAAAAGATAATCCTAACAGTGATATGTCATTGCATTATGTGACATTCATTGATTTCTACCTCTTCTATCAATCTCATTCCAACATTTGCCCTCCAACACCTTATATATACCCAGCTCTCCAAATGCTCTTTTCACCAGGTTTAGCTTTTCCTGGTTCCTTCACTGATGAGTTAAATAAATCTTGGTTACATGCTCACTTTATATTTATATGGGAGCCATAGTTGTAACTTTTTAGCAATTCACTTTAAATTTCTTTCTTGCCAAAGCAGCCAGTGTTAATAATTGCATTTCTTTATTGAAGTTTTTCTTGCCAGCTAGACAGGGGCTCAGAAGTGTCAGAAGAGTGGGCACAAGACCTACACTGGGATAAAGTAGAAAATGGCTTTCTGTTAAATGTAATTATAGAATTCTTCCTTTAAAAAAGAAGAAGAAGATGACTAATTAACAATGCAACAACCTATTTGGCTTCTAAGTATGTCCATGAATTTCAATTTAATGTGAAAGCAAAGTTGAGTACATGGTAATTCTTGGGCCAAGAATTACCAAGCTTCTGTTCATCACAACTCTACTATGCAAACACAAGGCCGGAAGGCTGAAGAGACCTCAAGGTGTATTTCCCAAAAGGTACAGCAGGAAGGCTGGCTTAGCTCACAGATGTGCAATTCCAACAAAAAATATTTAAAATAAAATAAACATAAAAGGCCAAGTTTCCATAAATTCTGCAGTTTTATACCCACCTGCAGCCAAACCCCCTTTAGTTGGAGATGAGCCCCTTTTCTTGCAAAGGGTTTACTCTTTCAGCTCTGCTCTACCCTGGCAGAGTGGAAATGACTGTGGAAAGCAAGCCAGGGCCAGAATGCTCAATGATTCCTTTTTCTTTCCATGTAGCTGTATATGTGTGTGTGTGTGCATCTGCATGCCTGTCTGTATGTGCGTGTTCACCCCCTCACGGCACTGGTAAGTGAAATGCTTCAAAGATCAATTTATTTGGCAGTTTTGTGAAGAGCAAGTGCCTCATTTCTGAAGTTTTGCCCTAAGGATTGGGACTTATCCTCAAGGACAGAGGTTAACATCCTGGTTGCTTTTGAAATATCTGGCATCTAGAAGAGAGATCAGCCTGAATTAATCAATGGCTGGCTGAATTGTATCGATTTTGCTTCTTCTTTTGCTCCATGTGAGAGGCAATGCTAAGACAAATGGTAATCTCTAGACAGAAATTAAGGGAAGATTAGGAAAGCAAACAATGTGCTGCAGTGAGTTCACACAGGCCACTGGAGTCCTGTTAAAAACCTCCAACAGAGTTTAATTGTTGTCACATTGCAAACTCTACCTTGAGAAAAAGAAAAAATTTAAGCTACAAGCTTCCTCAATTTTCTCCGTCGATGCATGCAAACCCTCCATTGTGAGATCATCTGCTTGAGTCTGGCTTTATTCAATCATCATGTACTCCATTATATTTTGGTAGCCTTTTGGCTAAAATATTGGTGGTCCATCCTGGGAGTACAGAGACATCCTGGGACTTTTCACCCTGTGGCATCGACGGGTAACAGCTGGAGAAATCCTGCTGCTAGAGTTGGTGAGGCCCCCTCAATTTCTAGGAAATCTTTCCTAATTCTGGTTTTATATTTTTATGGGCCTTTGCTTCACATGTGGTCCATGTGTTTAGGGCCGTTTCAATCTTTTAAACAAAATTGGTATCCAGCCTATTTATTTATTTATTTATTGGCAGTGTTCTGAATTTTCACTTTGATGTCGCAATATTTCAGGAATAACCACGAGTGATTTGGTAATTCTTCCCGATATTTGATTTTAAACCTTAGGAAACCATGGTCAGTATCCATGAATGTTTATTGTGTGTTGGCTGGGAAGGAGCCCCGTCCGTGGCACTTTAATAGGCCTGCTCGGAAGGATCTGGATTTCCAAGATGTTCCATTACCTGGTTGGGGAGTCAGATATATCCCCGAAGAGATCGTCATTGTTTCCTAAGTTTTTAAATTATTTTAAGTTCCCAGTTTTTAAGGGCATTGTCTGCAGGACAAGAGCATTCAGTAGTTTTTTCCTCTATTACATGCTAGAAACTGTAGTTAGGCAGGCATTTTATATTGCATTTCCTAATTCCCCACACCAATCCACCAGGTACGAGGATGACTAGTCTTATTCCCATTTTAGAGATGTGCATGCAGAGGCTTAGTGAGAACGATCTGTTCCAGGTGGCACCCCAAACTTGGAATTCGGATTTGAGCTCAGGTCTGTCTGATTCCACAGTCCCTCGGCTATACCATGTCTAGTTTCCTTTGTGGTAGCCTTTTGTAACTTCTCACTGGATATTTTAGATGCCATCTGTCATTTGGTGGTATATTTTAAACCTTAGCAAATGAGGTCTGCTTTGGTGAACGTTTGCTGAGTGCTGACTAGCTCTCTTGACATTTTTGTTGTTGTTATTTTATTATTTATTTATTTTTTATTTTTGTGTGTCTTGACATTTTACATGTCCATTTTGCATAGTTTGGATTTCCAAGGTATTTCATTAACTGATTACTTTGATCAGGTATGTTTCTGAAAGGGGATTTGAAGAGTGAACCTTATTTTAAATTACCAATTGCTCACCACATTTTATTAATGGCTAAGAACACCCAGCACTTTTTGTTCCTTAAGTATTGAAAAATGGTTGTTACTAACCCTAAATGAGCTTGGTAACAAATGTCTTCAGGAGTCAATCAGTAGGACTATGTGCTCTCTGCTCTTTTTGACTGTTTTCTGTCTCCCCACAATCTGGGTGCAGTGTGATGAGATGTTCTGCTGAGAAACAAACATTTAAAGAATAAACAGAGTGGACAGAATCAACAGAATAAACCCTGACTGTAGGGTAAGCTTTGCAAGACAGGCTCCTTTGCGGTCTTGACTAACTCACTCACCTGCCTGAATTGCCTGGTATATGCCCAGTGTTTTCCTTTTTTGAACTGGTGTAAATGGTTCATTGCAGCCAGATCATTTGGCTTCTCACTGACCAGCACAGGGACTGAGACTGGCTTTGGGGGAACCTAGCAAACTTGGCAACCTCACTGAACAAACCTTTACCTCCCAAACACTTGCACACGTGCTGAGAAAGAAGGAAGGGAATGGTTCATGACACATGCACACACCCCACAAATACACACACAATCATTCACACACACAAACACATAAATGCCCACAAAAATCATACACACACATAAATGCACACATAGTCGCACAAACACACAAACATCCATACGCACAAACACATGCACAAATGCACACACAATCATCTATACTCACATGCACACGCAAACACAAACACTCACCACATCAAACTTAAGCATACACATTCATTCACACATGCAAACACACAGACACACACACATACACACAGAGAGAGATAGGACTACCTAATATAAAAGAAATGGATTTATGATTGCTAATCATTGTGGCTGACACTTCAAATTAAATTACACATTCTTCTAAAAATTTTCCATTTTATATTTCAGATACTCTCTTCTGAGGATCTTTAAATTGTACGTTGCTCCATAAAAATGGAATAGTTGGCGTTGTCATGTAAGTTGGGCTGGGGATGGGCAAAAAAGGAAAATTGAAGAAGCAGTTGTCAAAAGTTACCAAAAGAAAATGAAAGAAAAAATAAAGCATGCATTCACTCGTTCATTCATTCATTCATTCATTCATTCATCATTCTTGGTGATATATCAGCTAAACAAAAAGTTTTCCTGCCCTGGCCTTGTGGAACTCATGTTCTAGCAGCAGAGACAGACAAAGCAATAAGCAGTAAGCAATAATAGATAACTAAATCTTCTAGCTTGTTAAAAGGTGGCAAATACCATGAATAAAGAAGAAGAGCAGGGCCAGGGGCGTGGTGGGGGAGGGCAGCTTAGACCAGCTCAACTGGTGGTCAGGACAAGCCTTGGTGGGAAGGCAGGAGCTGAGCTGGCAAGCACATGCAGAACGAGCATTCCAAATAGAGAGGCGAGCATTCCAAATAGAGAGGCGAGCATTCCAAATAGAGAGGCGAGCATTCACACAGGGGGGGTCAGCGGTGTGATTGAGGACCAGCAAGAAGAGAACAGGGTGGGTGGAGAGGAGCCAGTGAGGGGAGGAAGTGGGGAGAGAAGTTACAGCAGTGATGGCCAGTGGCTAGATCTTTCTGGGCCTGTGGGATGTGTGGAGACTTTGGCTTTCCTTTGGTATGAAACAAGGAGCTATTGCATGATTTTGAGCAGAGGTGGGGTGTTCCAGTTTGCTAGCTGCTGGAATGTAACACACCAGAGATGGATAGGCTTTTAATAAAAGGGGATTTATTTCATTAGTTCTTCAGAGGAAAGGCAGCTAACTTTCATCTGAGGTTCTTTCTTATGTGGGAAGGCACAGGATGGTCTCTGCTGGCCTTCTCTCCAGGCCTCTGGGTTCCAACAACTTTCCCCAGGGTGATTCCTTTCTGCATCTCCAAAGGCCTGGGCTGAGCTGCGAATGCTGAGATGACATATGCTGAGCTGCTTGGGATGTGCTACGTTGTGCTCTCTCATTTAAGCACCAGCCAATTAAGTCAAATGTCATTCATCGCAGCAGGTATGCCTCCTAGCCAACTGCAGAAGTAAATCAGCAACAGATGAGGTTCACATACCATTGGCTCATGTCCACAGCAACAGAACTAAGTGCCTTCACCTGGCCAAGTTGACAACTGAATCTAACTACTTCTGGGCCTGTGGGAAGTGGTGGGGACTTTGGCTTTCCTTTGGTATGAAACGAGGAGCTATTGCATGATTTTGAGCAGAGGTGGGGGCATCATCTGTTTTACATTTCAGTGACTGGCTCCAGCTGTTGGACTGAGAAGACCCTCTACTGAGAGGTGGGAAGCAGGGGAACTGGTGAAGAGAGTGGCTACGCCTGGGAGAGATCCCGACTCAGACCAGGTGTTGTCGTGGAGGGAGTGAGAAGGGGCCAGGTGTGGGAGATAGTCAAAAGTTATCTTAAAGCCATCATATGTCCTGGTGGATTGCATCTGAGGTGTCAACGGGGTCAAGGATGTGTCTTGACCAAGGTTTTTGGTCTGAGTCCCTGGGAGGGTACAGGAGCCATTGCCAAGTTGGAGAAAGCCACAGGAGAAACCTGCTTTGAAAGGAAGATCAAGAGTTCACTCTTGGAGTGTTAGGTCTGAGACATCCCTTAGGCATTCAGATAGAGATGTGAATCCAGGCTAAATATCTGAGAATCCCTGGATGTTATTTAAAACTGAGGGGTTGAATGAAATCACCAAGGGACTGAGTTTGTAGCAAGGACTGAGCCCAGGCCTAAACAGGAAGGTTGAGGAGGAAAGGAAGGAGCAGCCAACAATGTAGGGTAAAAACCAACAGCCTGTGATGTCCTAGAAACCAAGTAAGGAAAGTGCATCTGGCAGGAGGGAGAGCGCCACTGTGTCAAATGCTGCTGAGACCTGAGAATTCAGGCACTAAGGTGTCACTGGTGAGGGGATGAGGGCACAGTTTTGGTGGAGTTGGTGGGGATGAATGTCTGATTGGAGCTGAAATTGGAATCAGGCAGAACGGACAACTTTTCTAAGAAGTTTGCTGCAAAGAGAAGTAGAGAAGTTTAGCTGATGCAGGAAATGTAGCCAAAACAAGCTCTTAACTATATCTTCTTAAGTTTTGAGAGTTCACGTGCTGATCACAAGCAGTCTGACAAAGAACAAAAATTTGTTGAAAAAAAGATGGCAGCAATTAATTAGGAGCAAAATTGGAAGGTAAAGGGCAGAGAAGAGAGTCGTTGCATTCTAACTTGCAACAAATAAAGTGAAATGCAACCATCTACCCAAACTCTGACCTTGTCTTGGTGGGACTCTGGGCTGCTTACAAGAGGCCTCACCCTCAAGGGCACCAGCCTCACTAATAAGGCACCTCCTAAGCCTTATTATCACACACTCCCACCCAAAAGTTTCTCAGGAAGTCAATGTTTTCCTTTGTGGACAGCAGGAACACCCTCCACTGGAAATGAGAAAAGAAGGGAAAATTCCTTAGTGGAGTTCCCTCTATCAACAGAGCTGTTTGTCACCCAAATGCCCAAGGCAATTCCTTACTAAGTAGAGTTGTTACATGGGAGAGAGTCTGTAAGCCTTGAAGTCCATATCTGTGAAGCCCTGTGCTTCCATCGCTTTCAAAAGTGGTAGAACTTGTTCACTGTTTGTGTAGCAGGACAACTATACTTGGGGGCTCAGGTGGGACTGTCACAGAATTGGGCACAAGGGAGAACAGAGAGCTTGTGGTCCGTGATAGAGGCAAATGTGCCTCCTGGGGGGCTTTGGAGATCTCAGGACTGAACCCACAGTAATATCCACCCCCCATGCCCATCTCCATCCCCCCGATTGCCGCCAGTCATGGGCCATCACTGTAAACTTGAATCATGAGCTCAGATAGCTCTGATGACCTCCAGGACAGCCTCAGTTTGAGTTACTAGCACACACTTCAGCCCCTCCCTGAGGCTTTCCTAGAAACCCAACCATGGACTTTATGTGGATTCAGTCCAGGGACTCCCTTCTTATCTGATAGAGTGAAAATGCTTTTTTTGGCATTTGTTTTCATTTGCAGCAGTTGGCGAAGACTTGGCCATTGGCATCTCTAGCTTTTTTCTTCCTGCTCTACATATCCACACTGTTCTCCCTCTACTGCTATTTATGGGACATAGGAGGGGGTCCTGCATTTAAATTATTAGTAGTAGGTTTTTTACCTTCTAATTTTTTTTTTTGTATGCTGTATGTCAGAGTCACATTTCATTATTTTTCCATGTGAGAATCCCATTATTACAGCACCATTTGTTGACTTTTTGTCTGTTTGTTTGTTTTGCTTGTTTCTTTTTTGGGGAAGTACATGGACCAGGAATTCTCCCACATAGCAGAATTCTACCACTGAACTACCCTTGTACCCCTCAGTAGTAAGGTTTTTCCTTTTGGTGTGTGGAAGAGAATATTGATTCCCATTTACCAGGGAAAATGTACAGCTGAGAAACAATGAAACGTGAAGGTAAAGGCTTATGGGAGAGGATGGGAAAGTGAGTTTAACCTTAGCTGTCTCCAAGCCCTTCTCCTCTCCAGGGGTACCCATGCCTTTGAACACATTTTTTGTGAAAAAAACATCACCCTTTCAAGGTGACATTTATTGTCTTGGCACTGAACCCCAGAATACCAAGGATTAACAAAGCCCGCTGGACTGGAGAAGGTCTTCTTTTGTACAGAGTGAACTGAATGGAGAGGAGAAGCGAGCAGAAGAGGTGTTCAGTCCACCCCTTTAGGTAGTTTCGTATTTCCCCTAGACATTCTTATTCCTTAATACTGTGCTTTGCTGCCCTGTCTTATTTGAAGTATTTCCTTCTGCCTTTACGATAGCCTTAGAGTGGTTCTCCTGTGGCATACAGACATATTTCCCATAGTGAAAGGGGCAAGGAAGGACACTCCAGAATCCCGCAGAAGGGCCAAGGATCCGTTTGTTGACTTTTAGAGGTGGTGGCAGCTGAGGAGGAAGGTTCAAAAGACCCAACGTTGTGTATGAGTTATGATGTGATAGGTTCAGCTTTTAGCTCTCAACTGGGCAGACCTTCAAAGATAGTTTTCAATGGTTTTCTTCAGGGGACCACACCATCATCCTCAAGATGTGAGTGTGAGGATGCGTCCCATCTTACATCACTCACAAATAGCCACCAGCGAGCAACAAGGAACAAAAACTATAACAATTTACAGTCTGCCCCCTTTGATGTAAGGTGGGATGGGACGTGCAGAAACAGCTTCGGAGTAGAGTGTGGTTGAATGACCACAGAAAACAAACCCTTGCTTCCTTGAGAAGAGAGCAAACAGCACCAGCAAATTAAAAAATATTAGAAAGCTTTTACTCTGATAAAGTTGGCTTGAGTTGGGGCAAGGCGGGGTAAGGCAAGAGAAAAAGAAACCAAAGGGCATTTGCCAAGGATTTGCTGAACACATTAAAAGGAGGAAAAAAAAAAAGTGCTGACCGGCATTAAATTAAGTAAAAACTAAAGATTACACAAAGGTAAACATTCCTGTAAATGTTTGACTAAAAGCTAACTGAGGACTCCAAGTGACTCTGCTTAATTTACAGATCAAATCAATAATAACCCCAGGGGACTGTGGCTGCTAATAGTGGGGGGCGAGGGGGCAGTTTTATAACCAGAAACCACGTTATTATTTGTAAATTTAGAAAAAGAAAGTTAGAGCTGAAGTTGCTGCTTTAGAAACTTCAGGGAAGGAGAGATAGATAGAGAAAAAGAAGGGAGTTATATTTCTGTGCTTGCAGGTCTTGCTGGGCTTGGGCTAGAAATATGGTTGAGTAAAAAAAAAAAAGAGGAATGTGTGGCTTTAAAAATAAGTCTTCTTGGTGCGATGGTGGCTCAGTGGCAGAATTTTCACCTGCCATGCCGGAGACCTGGGTTCGAGTCCCAGTGCCTGCCCATGTAAAAAAATAATAAGAATAAAATAAATAAGATAAATCTTCTAGGGGGAGGGAATGTGCTAGGATCAGAGAGTTAACTGCTCTGTGGGATAGAAGTCTTAATGAATTCTAGAGTGTGCCAACAGCCCTGTCTACCCCAAATGAAGGCATGTAAATTCCCCTGTGTTATCAAATAAAATTGGTTGAACTTTGCAACATCGAGCTTCAAGTTAAAACTGAAGTGTACAGTGATACAGGGAATGGTTTTAAAATTATAGTCTCTCTTCAGCCTAACCTCTTTTGACACAGTTTTCAATGCTTTTAAAGTGGGATGTGTAGTTTGTTTAGTAACATAGCAGTTGCTATCCTTAGATTGAGTTTTCATCATGTACTTTAATTTTCTAGGGCTGGGGGTGACCATAATTGCTGAACAATGCAACAGAACAGAATGGGCTACTTCAGCGCTTTTTACTGCCCTTTTCCACATAATACCTAAAATCACCCCCCGACCCCTACCCCACACATGATAATCATGATTATGAAAGCAAGACGCTTAACCCTCACATCTCCTGGGCTTGAATAGTTTCCTTAATAAGGCGTAACACTTTTGCAGATCCACTCTCTTTCTGTCAGCATGTCATTATGGGGGAGATTTCACCGTTTAGTGCAGCAGAGAGCTGATTCTGTCTGCTTCATGCCCTATAATGTTCAGAGGATTCTCATGGAATCCCCGTCCCTCCAAGGACACTTTGTTATCCGTGAGTCCCTGTCTGCTCTCAGGAAAAAAGCTGTGCTAGCTCAGGCTTGAGTTTACTCTCAGCGTCTCAAAAGCAAACAGTGGTACAGGCTGGATATCATTCCTCTGCTTTTCTCTGTTTGCCCGGATGAAATGTCAAAAATGCTGAAAGTCACCAAAATCTCTGCTCTTTCCCTTAATTGCCCCGGATTATCAGGCTGGAGAAATGGAATGGGCGGGTCTGTTCTAGGGCTATTAAATCTTGTGCTAACTTTACTGATACTGGGCCTTTGACTCCTGCAGCCTATTCTGCTTTTCTGTATTCTCCAGGGGCCTTCCCAGCACGTCAGAAACCAAACCCTCTGTCTGCAGGGGTGGCCTGACGCCAGAGCTTTTGCTTTGCCTTAAGAAGCTGGAACAGAAAAATAAAGCCACGGCACCCCCTCTGCGCTGTCAGCGGGCTCACTTTATGTCCTTTATTGTCAGGTCCAAACTCGATGGCTGGCTCGACTAGGGTTACCAGCCCCTCGGGGCTATTTTATAAGTTTGAACATCGCCCGGCATTTGCAGATCTTTCCATTTATGACTCTGCTCAAATATTCTGATGAGCACTTCTCAAAAATGTGTAGCCTCCAAAGAGGTAGGTGTTCCAAGCCACAGCAAAACCGAACGAAAATGGCACTTTGGAGTAACCAGAATTAGGAAACTTTGACTTCTTACCTGTTATCCTCCGTATATGATGTTAAAAACAAAGACCAGGGCCACGTGTTTCCACTGGGTCAGCTCCTAAAAGAAAATTTGAGAATGTCTAGAAGGGATGGAACTTCCATGTATGCATGGAAATGTTTCTTTTTCTTTTTTTCTGTTTAATTCAAACAATGCATTGTAATTAAAATAAGTCTGTTGTGAATGGCGTTTTGTGGACAATATCACACCGTGTGGCCAGGCTGCGTTCGGAAAGGTCAGCGGATTGTAATGAGTTGGTCTTTCTTTCCCTTGCCTTAAACAGAAATTGGCTACATTTAGTTGGCTCTTGAGCTTTTTTAATTTGAACTCGAAAAAATAAAATTGACATCATTTCTCAAAACTTCAAGTCACAAAGTTGGGTCACAGTAAATGGAATTATAAAAACAACAATAATAGCAAAATCTTTTTGTCTATCTATGATGTACAGTGCTCTAAGCACTTTACATGCAGTAATTCATTCAATCCTTGCAACAAGCCAATGGGGCAGTTACGATTGATTGTTATCCAGTTATAGAGTGTAGGCACAAAGAGACAGGCCAGGGAGGTATCTAAGGCCACACAGCCAGATTCAACCACACACTTGTTTCCATCTAGTCCTGTGCTTCTGGTGGGGGTGGGGTGGGAGGAGACTCAGCCTCCTCTGCATCTCCAAGCATCAAAGTGTATGCAGCTCTGTGGTTCCAGGGGACCCTGCCACGGAGCCTACTTCAGGTGCCATACACTTCTCACTGGGGTGGGGGGAGAAGAGACGGGATTTCTTGAAGCCAAACCAAACTCCATTCTCCATTATGCCTAAAGATCACATCTTTTCCGCAATTTTAAGAGTGGACTCTTTTATTGGAAAAGAATATGAGCTACGCTCAGCTTATTAACAAGCCCTGGAAATCACTCAAAGTGCTTTATGTGAATCAACTCATTTTATTCTCATGACAGTAGGAGGTAAAGAGTATTATCTCCATTTTACAGATGGGTAAACTGAAGCACAGAGAGTTTACGTCACTTGCTCAAGTTCCCCAGCTGAGGGGATGCAGAGCTGGGACTCAAATAGGGCAGCCTGGCTCCAGAGTCTAGCTCTTCTCATTGTACCATCTTGCTAATGAATTGAGGGCTATCCAGGTGATACGAAGGCTGGCCATGAAATGAGTTGTGTTATGTAATTTGGTCGGAGTCCTATCATGCCTGATGGCAGAACTGGCCATTTAGTCACCAACAAGGATGGTTAGTGCTCTCGGGTGGCTGTCTCCAGAAGTAACACCCTGGCCGTGGGAGGATCAATAGAGCCATATGACTTTCTTCCAGCTCTCAGATTGGGTGACTTTTGATTCTTACTTCTATTCCTTATGCCTGGACTCTCCCACCTCAGAATATGCATCTGCAGTGTGTTCCAGTTTCCAAAGCAACTTTTCACACACATTTCCTCCGTGGGATGTGAGCCTCACCTCTCAGCTCTAGAGGGAAGGTGCAGCCAGGATCTTCATTTTAAGATGAGAAAGCAATAGCTCAAAGAGACGGGTCCAAGGCCACAAAAATGGTCAAAGCCAGATCTGGGACTGATTTCTGGTTTCTGGTTCCCAGCCCAAACACGTTTCTACTGTAACCCCAATTCTTTCTTCCGTAGAAATAACTTCTCACAAGTTACCCTGTCTTGAGGCAGTTTCATGGGGAGACCGCAAAACACTTCTCCAAACCCATTCTTTGTTCCTTAGAGTGAGTCTCCGTGAAGTTGTCCCTGAACTGGCTGGAGACCATGCCCACATGCTGCTGGTGCCGTTTTGGGGATCTAACCTGTGTGTGACGATGGAATCTCAGCATTAGATGAACAGGCTGGAGCTGGTTTCAAGGATGGAGTTTGGGAACCAGCCTTTGGTGGACCTCTTTGGGTCCAGGCCACAGACAGAGCATTCAAAACAGCCTTGGTGCAGTGAATAGGAGTTTGCCTTGGTTTCCCCTCTGGAGATTGTACAGACATATTGCTTTCTCTTAAAGTCCTTCTGCGGGTGAGAAGGACCCAGTCCCATGTGCTCCCCTGCCTCTTCCATCCCTCCTTGTGGATGGTGGTGCAAGAGGGCAGGCCACTGACCTACTTTTTCATTCCACTCTCCAGCCCACAAGGGCCCCTCCTCACTGGAGGCCAGACACTGGAACCCCAGTTCGGAATTGCAGAATAGCCCAGGCAGTTTGCACAGAGAGGAATCTGTGACCTGGGGAGCAGACTCTCACAGCAAAACGTGCTCGGAAAATAGGACTGGCTGGCTTGTGAAGTGTCTCTGAAAAAATGTAGCTGTCCCTGGTCAACCAGGCAGAGGAAAGGGCCAGGGGAGGGAAAGAGAGGAACTTGGAGAAAAAAGAGCCATGAAAAAGATACGTAAAAGGAATACTCATAAAGCTTCTTTTCTATATGGCTTTTGAGCTGGAGTTTACCAGCAAGACGCCTGCAGACACATGGACAGATTAATGCTCTTAAAATCAAGCAGGAGTCAGAATAACAGGGCGAGACAAACAGAAAGTTACAGCTGGTCAGGGAGTCTGGCTGACACCATTAAATCCAGCAATTAGTGCAGAATGGGGACGATTTCCCCAGCTTTGGGGCACACATATGGGGGCAGGGAGGGCTGAAAAGCATTTATCCCATCCTTGGTACAGATCTCTTGGAGAATAAGGAAGGCTTTGCAGGAAAATTCTCTCTTCTGAGTTCTGGAGGCCAGGTTAGAAGCCTTTTGCCTGGTTGTAGCCTGCAGCTGGGATGGCCTTGGTGCAGGCTGGGACCTGGGCTGGAAAGGAAAAAGCATGTGTGCATGTGTGCACGCGTGCACTTGTTTGTGCGCATGTGCCCGCTGTGGCAATGGCTGTGGGCTTTCTCAGTTACACGGCAGTTGCGAGAAGCGGCCCTTGCGGCAGTGGCTGGAGCCTCAAGATGCACATTTGTTTGTTACTTGCCATCCTTTGGATTTGGGCATGCACTTCTTTGGGGGAACAAATTAAATATGAAAAGTTTATAAACTTGGCAGCCGTAGTAAAGCAATCAATTCACTTGCCTGCTTAATTTTCTAAAACGGTTGAGTGCTGGTTTCTGTTTCACTGGTTTCTGTGAAAGACATCTCAGAACTGCTTTCCTCATCCTTGCCACTAAAAATCAACACCCCACACCCCCACACCCAAACACACACACACACACTTCTGCGCTGGGAGAGCTGACCCATAATTGCCCGAGACATTCCTTCCTGGGCCTCTGCTGGCACCAGGCAGATTTATTCACTGACGTTGCTGCCATTAGAGGATGTTCCGCCCTAGTGAATACATGTTTTTAAATGATTGTTCAGTACCTGTGCTTACAAAACCTAAAGGACCTAGAGGAGGTTCCAGCAGGCTACAGGGATATCCCAGCAGGCTACAGGGATATCCCGGAGTTCTCTGGCCTAGCTGAGCTCAGAGTCTTGCATCGACTCCCTGTCTCTCGGGCAGAGCTCTCCAGACCTTATGCAGGCTACTGCTTTGGTAATTTCAAAATGCTTTATGGTGCTACTGGGCTTGAAATGTGCAAAGCAGCCCCTCTTTGGTTCAAAGCTCAGACTTGGAAGTCAGAACTCTGCTTGAATTCTGATGAGCCCCTAAGTGCACATGCATAAGATCTTTTAACCTTTGGGCCTCAATTTTCCCATACATAAAATGGGTCAGCAATAATACCTGAGGCAAGAGTTAAATGAGATAACAGATGTGCAGTGCTTAATATAAAGTCTGGTGCATGGACGAGAAATGTTAGTGCAATAAAGTTTTGCTATTATTATCTTCTCCTTGTTTACTCCAACAAGTAGCTGATCTTAGCATATTGAGGCCTAGAGTTTGGGGAAGGGAGCCTCTGGAAGCAAAAGTCACACTTTTAGTCACTGTTCCTCACTCAACAGCCTCTGGTACACATCCCTTGACTTCTCCCTCTCTGGTACATGTTCCTTGGGCAATCCTAAACTGGAATCTGGTTGAAGAGAGAGCATTTTGAGCTACAGATCCCTCTCTTGGGAGGGGACTTGGTTGATTATCCTACATATTAGCCATTGCATTGCCAGGTTGGCACTTTGTATTTGGGGGAAGAGATGGTCAGAGAATGGCAAGTGATACAGGCATCACTGGAATCCCACACACTGTACACCAGAGCTTTCCTCCAGTATAGGATTAAGATCCACCTTGTATGGGCGGGTCACATCTCCATTGAAATAGCCTAATCAAAAGGTCCCACCCACATCAGGTCTGCCCCCCACCCCCAAGAATGGGTTTAAAAACATGGCTTCTTGTGGGTTCTTCATGTAGCTCCAAACCAGCACAAAGCCTATCCAAATGCTCTGTTCTCCCACTTCTTTTGCACCTCACCATTTCTCCACGGTAAGAATTAATGTAAGCTGTAAATATGCTTGCAGAGCTAGTTATTAGCCATGAAGGTTGCGAGGCCTTGATAAATATAAAATGTTGTATCTAGGCACAATAGTAAATGAGAGTGTTATCTAGATCACAAGAGACTCAGAGTTTTCTTTAATCCCTGCAGTCTTTTAGTATTCCAACAGTTCCAGGATGGAACAAAGTTCCATGGTATATCTTTTTAATGTGGCAGGTCTCAAGGGTGGATTGAGTTAGGCAATTTATCCCCTTTTATGCCCTGTATCCACAGACAACACTCCAATGGGGTAACATAAAACCACAGATAGGTGTATTTACAACAGTATTTAAGTGGACTAATAAAGCAGCCCAAGCCATGTGGAGACGGGGGAAAGAAGTATTAGAGAAGGAACCACCAAAGCAAAAAACCTTCCCAACTGTTTCAAACATTATGCTTAAAGACACATTTCTCTGGCAAGTTATAATTTTCTGAAATTAGCTCTCGGGCCTCAGTTCCTCCCCAAGGTGTTTATTTTGCATTTGGTCTCAGTAAAAGCCGTTGCTTCCCAGGTCTTCCAGCCCTCACCACTGGACCACGCGTTCCTGCCATTCAACAATCCGATGAGAGAGGAAAGGTTCAAGGAGGGTTACTGCTCAGAACTGGCCAACTCATTTACCCTCCCGTGGGCTGCTCGTACGGTGGATGCACAAAACATCTAAAACATATTGGGACTCTGCAATGCACACACACACACATTTTCAGCCTGGAAAAGAGGACTAAGCTAGAATGGGAAGTTCTGAAACTTGTGCTCCCAGCAGGCGGGACCACCCCTCCTGCTGGCCAGTCCACGGTCAGGCTTGTCTGGGCATGTCAGCCCATCCAAAGCCAGGCCAAGTTTCAGGGAAGGAATTTGGCCATGTCTGGAGCTGGAGTTCAGGTTTGCTGAGACGAGCATGATCTGTTGGTTGTCAGCACAGAAAAGGTGACTTTCAAACAAACAGCTGAGGACATTGTGCTAGCTGATAGTGGCAAAGCTTTAATTCCAATAGGAAATTTCAGAAATAAAAACATTGTGCAGAAAATATAGGGATGGGACAGGAAATGGATCCGAGGTTGCCAGGGGTCAGGGATGAGAGGAAGGGATTGGTTGACTATGAATGGACACAGAGAACTTCTCACAATGTTAAGAAATATTTTAGATCTTGATTGCGGGGGCGGTTATTTGACAGTAGATGTTAGTCAAAATTCATAGAATGGTGAACCTAAAAAGGATGAATTTTACTGTCTATCAATTATAACTCAGTAAGCCTGAATAAAAAAAAATCCGTGCAGTTTAGGAGGCTGTTTAAAACCAAATTTTCCTTAAAAATATATTGGATTTAATTATTAAAAAAAATCTTCCATGTCAAATCTCAACCTTTTAAGAGCCATTTGGAGAAACAGGATCTGAATGTTTCAGATTTGATTTTACTTTTTATTTGTTCACATATACTTTCCTTTCTTTGGACTTTTTAAAAAGAAGTCAGGTTTATGAAGCATTGGAAAACTATAATTCTAAAAATTTAAATTGATTCTGAGACCTCAAAGTGATGCTTATGGAGAGAATTTAGAATCTACTTATTAAAACCTAGGAAATCAGCTGTTAGTTCACGATGATGCCTTGATATAAAATATACAAAATATCCATAACTGGAAAATAATTGTAAGGAGGAAAAAATCTCTTTTACAATAGGAGGGGAAAACAAAGCCAGGCAAACACAATAAAACTTAGAAACAGGCTTGGAAATAATGTATAGAGCTTCTATGAATGCAGCTGTAAAACTTTAATTAATAAAATAAAAGTTGACTTGAATATATTGGAACATATTCCATATTTTTGGGTGATAGCACTTTTTTCCCAAACTAATTATTAGTTTCAAAATTATTGTGGTCAAAGTCCCAACTGAAATATTTTTAAATGAAAATATGACATTAAAGTTAATCTGGAAGAAAGTGTAGATAAAAATAAACAAGAAAGATTTCTAAAGAAATAAAGAGATTTGTACTCCAGATTTAAAAATCTTGCTATAAAATGTTCATAGCATGGTACTGGTACAAAACTAGACAGAGATAAGAAAATACAAAGTCCTCAAACACCATCATATATAAGAATTTAATATTTGATAAATTAATTTTTAACCAGTGAGAAAATGAAAAGATTATTCCATCGTTAGTTCGGGAGCAACTGACTCTGTTTTGAAGGGGAGGAGGGAACACTCATATACTCCCAAATAAAGTCTAGATGAAATAAATAGTTAAATTAAAAAAAAAATGAAAGCACAAAGAAGTAGAAAAAATTCTCATAAATATTTATCAACTACTGGTGTGTACGGGCACATTTCAAGCAAAAAGGTAGAGGAAGAATCTGTAAGAAAAGAAGGTGGATTTTTAATATGAAAATTAAAAATTAGTATATATTAAGGCCCACGGTAAAAAAAAAGCACAAAATAATTTGGAAAAAATGACAATATTTAAGTTAAAAGTTAATATGATTAACACATGAAGAACTTCTAGGAATCAATAATTAGAGGATCAACATTCTAAATAAAAACATTGTCAATGTTCATGAAAAAGAAATTTTTATAAACATTAAAAAGAAGACAGTAACTCAAGAAAAAATTTCAAGTTCACTATTCATTAAAAAATAATGAAAAGAAGATACCAATTTTGTTTATCAAAATTTGACAAATATTTTAACCAAAAACTAAACAGATAGTTACCTATTTTTGGTAAAAGCTCAGGAGAAAGGGAGGTCTCACACTCGGTTGGTGGAAGTGTGAAAATTTTCCAAACTCCAAATGTCCAGTTAGAAATGTGGCAATGCGTATCTAGAGATTTAAAATTGTGGGTAACTTTTGACCAAATAATCTCTTTTCTAGGAATCTATCCCTGGGAAATATAAATATTTAGGTTCAGGAATGTTTATTGCATGTTACTTGTAACAGTGAAAAATTCCAAAACCAAGTTTAATTAATTATAATGTATCAGTAGACACTGAAAATTACATTCTCAAAAAAATGTTTGACTTTGGAAAAATGTTAAAACATAATATTAAGTGAAAAAATAGGATGTAAAGCTGTAGGACAAAAAATTAAAGGGTGAATTTGGCTAAATGCCCACATACATATGTACACACATGGAAGAAAGACTGGAAATGTCTGTACAAATGAAAGTTTAATAGTGAGCCTCAGAAAAATGGAATTATTGCTGTTTTTTCTAACCTTATGTTTTAGTACTTTGCAGGATTTTCTGCAAAAAATAATTTTTTTACCTCTACAATCAGAAACAAAAATTTATTTTTGTAATTTTCTTTGCTATCAAGGGCTCCCCCTGCTGCCGACTTGAAGAATCTTGGAGGGTCGGCGTTTTGATCTTTTCTTCTACTTATATCTGAATTTCCCTATTGCTTAAAAGCCTCCATTTGTGAGCTCAGTGACTAGTCAACACTTCTTCCTTGACTTTGGAGCAAACTTCTCTAAGCTGAGTATTTGGTATCGCATGTCAAGTTCTAGACCCTTTTAAATCTGAGATACAATGGACATAGCCCCCTGTTAGCCTGTTTAAAGGGTACAATTCAGTTGTGTGTGTGGTTTTTTTTTTTGTATATTTACAGAATTATGCAAATATCCCCAGCACCAATGTCTAATTTCAGAACATTTTCTTCACTCTAAAAAGAAACCCCTGTCCCATTAGCAGTCATTTCTCATTGTTCTTTCTTCCCCATTCCCTGCTAGCTGTAGATCTACTTTCTGACTCTATGGGTTTACCTATTCCAGATAATTCATATAGATGGAATTATATAAATTCCAGCTAATTATAAGAATTAAGTGGAATATTTAATTTATTATTATGTGGACTTTTGTGTCTGGTTTCTTTCACTTAGCATATTGCTTTCAAGGTTATTCCATGTTGTAGCATGTATCAGTACTTCATTCCTTTTTGTGGCTGAATAATATTCCATTGTTTGACTATACCACATTTTTTAATTCATTCATTGGCTGATGGGCATTTGGATTGTTTCCACATTTAGGCTCTTATGAGTAATGTTGCTATGAATATTCTTGTACAAATTTTGTAGACATGTGTTTTCAATTATCTTGGTTATATAACTAGCAGTGGAATTGCTGGGTCATGTTGTAAGACTATGTTTAACCTTTTGAGGAACCATGAAACTTTGTTTTCCACAGCAGCTGCACTATTTCACACTCCCACCAGCAATGTATGAAAGTTTCAATCTCTCCACATCCTTGACACAACTTGTTATTTTTTTTTTTTTATTGCAGCCACCCTAGTTGGTATGAAATGTTATTTCATTATGGTTTTGGTTTGTATTTCCTTAATGATTAATAATGTTGAGCATGTTTTCATGTGCTTGTTGGATATTTGTATAACCTTTTTGGAGAAATATCTATTCAAATTCTTTGCCCATTTCTTGTTGGGGTCTTTGTCTTTTTTATTGTTCATTTGAAATAGATCTTTACATATTCTGGATATCAGACACATCAAATATGGGATTTAAAATATTTTCTCTCACTTTGTAGTATGGCTTTTCACTTTCTTGATAGTGTTGTTTAAAGCACAAAAATTAAAGTCCACTATTTATCTATTTTTTTGTGTCTCTTATACTTGTGGTGTTATATCTAAAAATCCATTGCCTAATCCAAGATTGCAAACTTTATATCTATGTTTTCTTTTAAGAATTTCATAGTTTTAGCATTTATGTTTAGATCTTTGGTACATTTTGTGTTAATTTATATATATATATATATAAAGTAGGATTTCAATTTCATTTTCTTGCGTGTAGATGCTTCTAGCACCATCTGATAAAGATGTATGGAGCAGTGTTACCAGCTCAAGTGAGTTTTTCGGACACTCACGCGGTGTGGTAGAAGCTCTTCTATTTCTTTCTCATGAGAAAGGGCACTCACAGGAACAAACAGCAAGCGAGTGCAGAGTATGGGAGCGCACAGGCTTTTACCTTAGTCCGTAATGCAAAGAAGTCCCTCCCCTCCATTCACCCTTGGCTGGCTACTTAGGAGTTACAATCTAGTCTTGGAAACTAGCAAAGTAATAGGTGAGTTTTCTACACCTTATTATCATAATTATTCATTTGGTCTTAACCAATCACAGCTTAGGGTAGGTTGAATCCTTAATTTGCATATTCGACTGCCCTTATATAGATGGTATCAATCGAATAAACTTTATGCCCTAAGCCCCAATCATATTCTAGTAAACTCAATCCTTTATACACTGACGTGATTTTGGGGGACTGTGGGCCAGGTTAAGAGGTCGAGACTTAAACAAAGGAGCTTCCAGACTTCCTTATTTGCGTAGGAGGAGTCCACCATCCCTTACAAAGAGAATATTCTTTCTCCATTAAATGGACTTGGTACTCTTGCTAAAATTCAACAAGCTTTGGACATATAGGTTTATTTCTGAAATATTATAAGCCCAGTAGCAAGGTATCCTCTTTCCTCACTGACTTTAAACATTTAATAATTTATCATTTAAGTCGTTTTTTCTTTTTTCAGTTATTCTGGGTAAAGTTTGGTTAAATTTATTCATCTTTTCAAAGAAACAACTTTTGATTTCACTGATTTTTCTCTAATATTTTTTCCTTAACTATTTCATGTATTTCTGCTCTAATCTTTATTATTTCATCCCTTATGCTTCATTTGGGTTTAGTTTGTTCTCTTTATATAGTTTCTTAAGATCAAATTTAGGCCATTGATTTGCAGTCTTTCTTCTTTATTAATATATGTATTTACAGCTATAGATTTCTCTCTAAGCATTTCTTTAGCTATAGTTCATAAATTTGGTATGTTGCTTTTGTTTTCATTTTCATTCATTTCAGTGTTTTCTTTCTAATTTCCCTTGCAATTGCTTCTTTGAATCATTGATTATTTAAGAACATGTTGCTTAATTCCCATATGTTTTTGGATTTCCAAATTTCCTTTTGTTATTGATTTCTACTTCATTCTATGTGGTATAATTTCAATATTTTAAAGTTTATTGAAATTTCTCTTCTATCTTAACATATGGCCTATTCTGGAGAATGATCTATATGCATATGAAAAGAATATGTATTCTGTTGTGTTCTATTTATGTCTGCTTGATCTAGTTGGTTTATAGTGTTGTTTAAGTATTCTGCATCCTTACTGATTTTCTGTCTACTTGTTCTACAGTTACTGAAAGTGGAATATTAAGATCCCAATTACTGTTGTCGAATTGTCTATTTCTCCCTTAAATTCTATCAGTTTATTTTCATGTTTGGAGGCTCTAATTAGGTGCATATATGAATATCAGTAATTACATTAAATGAAAATGGTTATTGTTTTCTATATCTCTTATGTCTTTTTTTGGTTCCTCCTTATTCTTTCATTAATGACTCACTTTGTATAAATAGGTATTTTCTAGTGTACCATTTTAATTCCCTTATTTCTCTTATTGTATATTTTGGAGTTATCTTCTTAGTGGTTTCCCAGGGGACTATAATAGAAATCTTAGTTTATATTAATCTCTTTTTTTCTTCATTTATTTTTCTTTCTATTCCTCAGAATGAATAATCTCAATTGTCCTTTCTTTAAGTTCACCGATTCTCTCTTCTGCCTTTGAATCTGCCTCAGACCCTATTTAGGGACTTTTTAATTGTAGTAATTATCCTTTTCAACTCCAGAGTTTCTATTTGGTTGATTTTAAAATTTTGACCTCTTTATTGATATTTTCCATTTAGTTAGACATTGTCCTCATACTTTATTTTAAATCTTTGAAGATGGCTTCCTTCTGTTCTTTGAACATATTTAAAATAGTTGATTTAAAGTCTTTGTTAAGTCCAAAGTTTGGGTTTCCTCAGGGATAGTTTCCATTTAATTGCTTTTCTCCTCTGTATAGACCATGTTTTAATTTGTTGTAATGTTCTTGTTGAAAACTGGACATGTCAAGTAATATAAACTTGCCAGTCTGGACAGATTCCCTTCCCTCCATAGGATTTGTTGTAGCTGTTGTTTCTTTGTTTAGTAACTGTAATCACAGGACATGATAGTTCTCAGAGATGCCCTAGGGGATCTTCTGTATTCCAGAATCACTTCCATTTTGTAGTAGCAGTCCTATTTCCACTTACTGGTCAGGATCAATCACTCTAGTCAGTGCAGTAATACCCTTCTTTGCCTGTCGATTCAGAAGCATGAAGGGCCCCAACTGGTTGGGTGGCAGTCTTAACTTTCACTTCAATGTAATCACTGTTGTGTCTCCTGGTGGAAGCAGTCCTTTAAGAACTAAGACATGGAGCCCAGCAGAACTTGAGGTCATGGGACAGGAAACAAAAATGTTTTGGGTAGATCACCAGGGGTAGAATGGTATCATTTCCATTTCCACCCCTTGACTCCTGAACTAAGAATCTTGTCTACGAGAGAAACATCAACATAGAGTTGTTACTGATTTAGAGCATATACAACCTCCTGGAGAACATTGCCCCAGCCATGTAAGGTATTGCCACCACTTGACACCATATTTAAGTTTTTAGTAGGCCGTTCTACCACTTTATCAATCCAGCTGCTTCAAGATGATGGGGAACATGGTAAAGCCATTGGTTCCATGAACATATGCCCATTACTGTACTTCATTTGCTGTGAAGTGGATACCTTGATCAGAAGCAATCCTGTGTGGAATACCATAATGATGGATAACAAATTCTGTCTGTCAGTTTTGGCAGAAACATTGCATTCAGGGAAGGCAAGTCCATATCTGGAGTATGTGTCTATTCCAAGTTAGAATGAAATGCTTCCCTTGCCACGATGGAAGTGGTCCAATGTAATCAAGCTGCCATCAGGTAGCAGGCTGATCTTCTCCAGGAATAGTGCCATGTCAGGGACTGAGTATTAGTCTCTGCTACTGGCAAATTGAGCACTCAGCAGTGTCTGTAGCCAGGTCAGCTTTGGTGAGTGTGGCTGAGCCCGTGCAAAACCTACAACCCTAACACTGTGGCCACTTTGTTCATGAGCTGATTGGGCAATGACAAGGTGGCTGGAGGAAGCAGCTGACTGGTATCCACAGAAGGGGTCATCCTATCCACTTGCTTATTAAAATCTTCCTCTACTAAAATATTCACATAGGACACAAATCTCTTCATGTTTTTTGCCCATTCAGAAAGGTCTACTTATATATTTCTGCCCCAGACCTCTTTGTCACCAATTTAACAATCATATTCCTTCCAAGTTCTTGACCCTCTGGCCAAACCATTAGCCACAGCCATGAATCAGTATATAAATGCACCTCTGACCATTTCTCTTTCCAGGAAAAATGAACAGCCAGGTGCACTGTTTGAAATTCTGCTCCCTGGGAGGATTTCCCTTTACCACTGTCCTTTAGGGACATCCTAGAAAGGAGCTATGGTTCTGCAGCTGTCCAGTGTTGGGTGGTACCTACATGTCATGCAGAATTGTTTGTAAACTACGTCCAAATTTTCTCTTCTTTAGTCATCTGATTTTAGGGAAATCCCCAAGGCCATAGATGTGGGCTGGGAAGGAGCAGGTAATATGGCAGGAGTGGGGGCCATGGGTATTTGGGCCACTTCCTCATGTAATTTACTGGTGTCTTCAAGGCCTATTTGAGCCTGATCTCATATGCACTGCCTCCATTTGATGTCCTGCTGTGCATGCCCAATCTTATGGCTTGAGGAATCAGGCAATACACCTAGTTCATCATGGGCTACGGAGGTCACATGGGAACTTGGTGGCCCATGGTTAAGGTCTTAGTCTCTATTAAGGCCCAGTAGCAGGCCAAAAGCTCCTTCTCAAAGGGAGAGTAATTATCTGGGGAAGATGCCAGAGCCTTGCTCCAAAATCCTAAGGGTCTGTACTGTGACTCTTCCGTAGGAGTCTGACAAAGGCTCCAGAGAGCATCTCTGTTTGCAGCTGACACTTCCAGCAGCATTGGATCTGCTGGAGCATATGACCCACATGGTAGAGCAGCTTGCACAGCAGCCTGGACATATCACAGAGCCTCCTCTTTTTCCAGCCCCTACTGAAAACTAGCAGCTTTTTTGGTGTCTTGATAAATGGGTCAGGGTAGCACACCCAATTAGGAAAAAATGTTAGCTCCAAAATTCAAACAGATAACTTGGTATTGTGCCTTTTTTTGGCTGTAGGAGGGGCCAGATGCAACAATATAGCCATCACCTTAGAAGGAATATCTCGAAATGCCCCACATCACTGGTCACCTAGAAATTTTACTAAGGTGAAAGCCTCCTGCTTTTTTGTTGGATTTATCTCCTACTTTCTGACACTCAAATGTCTTACCAATAAGTCTAGAGTAGTTGCTTGGTCCAGTTAACAATATATCATCAATGTAATGGACTGGTGTTATGCCTTGCGGGAAGGAGAGATGATTAAGGTCCCTGCGGACAAGATTATAACATAGGGCTGGAGAGCTGATATATCCCTGAGGTAGGACAATGGAAGTGTATTGCTTTGCCAGCTGGAAACAAACTACTTCTGGTGGTCTTTACTAACAGATATAAAGAAAAAAATATTTGTCAGATCAATCGCTATATACTCGGAACCAGAGGATATATTGATATAAGCAACAATACCACATCTGGAACTGGAGATGTAGAGTCACCACCTGGTTAATTTAATAAGAATGCAGTATACCATCATCCTTCAAGATCCCTCTGTTTTCTCTGCAGGCTAAAAAGGAGAGTTAAATGAGGATGTGGTGAGAATCACCACCCCTTCATCCTTCAAGTCTTTGAAGGTGGCATTAATCTCTGCAATCCTTCCAGGAAAGTGGTATTGCTCTTAGTTTACTATTTTGCTAAGGAGAGGAAGTTCTAGGAGCTTTCACCTGGCCTTCCTACCATAGTATCCCTCACTCCACAGGTCAGGGAACCAGTGCAGGGATTCAGCCAGTTGCTGAGTTTGGCTATTCAATTATGCATCCTAGAACCAGAGAAAGAAATGACAAAATGGGTCTGGGGACCCATTGGACCTACTGTGAGATGGACCTGAGCTAAAACTCCATTGATCACCTGACCTCCATAAGCCCCTGTGGTCGTGGATGACAGTGACGTTCTGGGTCTCCTGGAATTAATGTCAGTTCAGAGCCAGTGTCAAATAATACCTAGAATGTCTGATCATTTCCTTTCCCCCGGTGCACAGTTACCCTGGTAAAAGGCTGTAGGTCCCTTTGGGGAAGGTTGGGAGGAAGAGTAACAGTATAAATTTTTGACAGTGTAGCAGGTTCCTTCCCCAAGGGGATCTGGCGTTTCCTTCATTCAAGGGGTTTTGAGTCTGTGAACTATCTCGTCTGGAAATTGATTGGAGAATCATGACTCTGTTTTTGTGATTCAAGTTGAACTTTTGTTCACTTGACCTAGGACACTTCTGCTTATCCAGATAACATAAGAATTTAGTAGACTGCCTATCTATTTTACTCCTGTTACCCCATGATCAACTAACACCGTAAGTCTCTGCGAGTTGAACAATTCTGATGACTGCTCCACTCTTCTGTCCATTAAGTTAACTGTACCTGCCTTGTCTTTGACAATTAAGTCAAGCTGTCCCTTGGCTCCTGTTAACCTGGGAACTGATCATCCCCCTTGTATTTCAGGAACCCAGTTCAGTGACAGCAGTTCCCACAGTAATATCTGATCTACAAAGAAGGGTGACTGCAGAGCTCTTCAGAGATAATGGAGTTAGTCTAGCAAATTTATTCCTCAGAGTTTTGGACAATTTTGGAGTGGGTGAGCAGGTCTTATATGATAAATCCACTCTAACCTTCCAATCCCTCTAAGCCTCTGGATCTCCTCGATTACATTATACTAGGGCAGTTCTGCTATTTTGACCTTAGTTGGTGTCAGCTACTTTTTGGTCCAGGTTTCAGCCAACCACGCAAACAAACTGTTGTGGCCCTTTCTAACCTTTCTAACACTGAATCCAGAATCACTGCTTAGTAGGTGTGTATCAGCAAATTCAGCCTGATCCAACTTTACTTTCCTTCCACTGTTATTCCATACCTTTAAACCCACTCCTACACAAATTACTCTGATTTCTATCTATATAAAGTGGAAAAATTATGCAGTTGTTTTGGAGTGTAGTACACCACTTCCTGGGTCATTTTTTGTATCTCACCTCTCCTGGACTGTTGGGACTTCAGTTTAGTTATGTATCTGGAAGAAAAGAGTGATGGTGACAATGAGTTGTGAGAGCAACTGGCAGTGTCTTACAAGACAACCACCTCAGAGCATTTCATTATAGTTTATCTGGTGAAACAGGGTTAATTTCTTCAGATGGAAAAACGAGGGCTGTTTCTTTAGAGGAGGTAGTTGCAAGTTTGTCATACATGGCAGTTGATCTCCTCATGTGGAGGGGAGAAGGCTTCCTTATGCCATATCGGAGGTAAGCCCCTGAGCAGACTTGGGGTGAGTGGCTGACTCTTCAGGGCAGACCATTACAGGTTTATCTGGCAAAAAAAAAAACCCATCAGAATCTAGTGTTTCAATGCTCCCACCATCATCATTATCAGCCCATATATCTACATTTCAATTTTTGGGATTTCACTCCTTCCCAGTCAATGCCTTCACTTTAACAGCAGATACCCTGCAAAATTGGGAATTCAATTTATGATGTAATTCAGTCACTTGCAAATGAGAATCTGGTCAGGTTTTCAGAAATCCCAAGTCTGAGGCTGCAAGAAATAAGAGTTTATTTCAGGACACACATAGAAATTTGCATGTCCTTCATGCCATGCTAAAGCTGCAAATTTGAAACCTTGAACTCATCTCTTTCATTAACAAGTATATCCAGCATATTTAGGAAGAACCAGCCAACATCATTACACTTATTAATTCCACAAAGCTCTGTTAAGTTATCAAATAAACTCTCACCCTGAGCCTCACCTCTTATAAGCTTTTGAGCAGCTGTATGCAATGGTGTGATCTTGTGTACGGCCAGTTCAGTCCATGGACTATCAGTGTGACCTTGATTGTTGGAAATAGAGCCATTAGTGGCTTTCAAACTAATCAGATTAGAGAACCAATTCAAAACACCCCAGGACCAATCAGAAACCTCATCCTTAAGATTCAGTTTCTCAAGAACAACTGGTACCAAATCTATATTAGTCAGGTTCTCTAGGAAACAGAACTGACTGGATGTGTGTGTGTGTGTGACCGTGTATAAATATTATGAGATTTATTATAGGATTTTGCTCATGTGACTATGGGGATTATCAAGTTCAAATTCCATAGGGCAGGTTCCAAGCTGGGAACTCCAGAGAAATTTTTGATGAATTCCCCAGGAGAAGTTGCTGGCTGAAGTAGAGATGGAAATTCTTTCTGACTGCTGAAATCCTCCATTCTTCCTTTAAGGCCTTCAACTGAATGGATGAGACTTCTCTTGTTTGTTGATTGTAGATGTAATTAGCCAGAGATGCAATCAACTGACTAATGATTTAAGTCCACAAAATATCCTCAGAGAAACAACTGGAAACCATAACCTAGCCAAGTTGACATGTGACCTTAAAAACCGCAGGCGGGGTGGTGCAATGGTGGCTCAGTGGCAAAATTCTCACCTCTGTCGGAGACCCGAGTTAGATTCCTGGAGCCTGCCCATGAGAAAAAAAAAAAAAAGAAAAAAAAATCCCCAACAAATTAAGCTGGTTTCCAGAAAACTGAGTGGGGGTGGGGAAGATGGAGAAGGATACACAAGTATCTCAAAGCTGTCATACTAAAGTCAGTATCTTTGATCTCCTTTATTTGGAGATTTAGCCTAGAGGTAAGGAGGAGGTAGACTGGGACAGTGTGGGCTGTGGTTTAATTTCAGTGATTACGTGAGTCTACATCTGTGCATTTCCTAATTCATGTAGCTTTACTTAATGATGCCCAGCTCTAAGTCTGTTTGGCCTTAAGGAATATACCTGACTAGCTACACTGATGGATTATTTGGTTATGATGTTTGTTGAATGAATCCTTAGCTTCTGTTCCTCCTTTAGAGCATCATAGATGTTGGCTCTGGGGATCTTGTCAAAGTAATTTTAATCATAATGGAATTTTGGCTCAAGAATCTGTAAAAATGTAAATTGGTGACTTAAAATGACAACTTGAGCCCCCATATTCTATTTCTAGGACTACAACTAATATGAAAATTAACTATTTTTTCCTATTTATCGCTAAGCATTTTACAAACATTGACCCATTGATCAATGATACTTCCCTAGAAAAAGAAACTGAGGCTCAGACTGGTTAATTCACTTGGGTGGGAATAAATATGTGCTAAAGGATTACAATAAAAGCTCACAATTTCACGCTAATAGAGGCGAGACAACCTAAATTTGTGGGACATATGCTTTAATAAGCTATATTTAAAGCTAAAAATTTCCCGCCTTCTCACACAGTGTATAAACTTGAATAATATATGGAAAGAGAGCAGTGGCCTGGTAGGGGGTCTTGGAAGACCTACAGAAAAGCATTATTTGTAATTAGCATGTCACTCTTAAAGGCACTATTTATAATTAACATGTCAGTTATTTATAGTTGAAAAAATACTTCCAGATTATTTTTAAAGGATTTTTAGAAACATTTCGTCTTAAACTATTTAAATGAAAATTCTTTTCATCTTTGATTTGCTTAACCAACTTCAGGCCATCTCTGTAAACTGACTCCGAATTCATGGGAGTGTGGACTAAAGCAGTTGAGTGTAGAGGATTTGTAGCTAGCCTTGTTCGGCTTTCTTATTTTAAGTACATCTCTTGTTGACTGGAACTGGCTGTTTGGGCATCTCTACGATTCATTCTTTGTAATGATAATAGCATCAAAGCCTCTAAGGAATTGGATTTAGTTCAAAAACCCCCAGTTTTCCTTTGAAGTGACCCTTTAAAAAATATTAGCCAGTACCTGTCTTAATATCGAACTTGTATGCCTCACTGAGTTTTCATGAGATTAGCAGCCACTACGAACTCTTTGTCTGGAAGTTGAAATGAAAAGCAGAGCTGCAGTGCCCTGAGAGACCCACACTGCCCCTGCTTCATGTTCCTTTGCCTGTTGTGTTCCAAATGACTCAGATACGGTACTACAGCTGTTTCAGCATTCTTGGGTTTTGTTTGCCAGCTCTATTGGAGACGAAAGCTTATATAAGTAATATAAAACCTCAGCATTTACAACATAAAGGCACCACAAGAACTCGTAGATATTAAGCTTCGGTAGGATTTTATTTGGAGGAATTTTATTTTAAAATGTAATATCCTTTTCCTTTCTTTGGCAAAATAGAATCCCGAAGAACTTGGATGGAACTCTACAGCTTATGAAAAGTCTCACCCTGTTCATATAAGCAAGTCTGTCACCCTTGATTGGAAAGTAATAATTCATAAAGCTTTAATGTTATTATCGTCCCTCTGCCCAGAGTGATAGGTATTCTTGAGGCCTTTTTAAATAAAAAGTTTAAAATTGAATTTGCGACTCAAAAGATTTGGTGGGTTCAAATGTTAGTTTCATGCTGAGTAACTGGGAAAACAATTCCAAAGTAGCTAGCGGTGTGTTAGGAATGGCAGTTTTATTAAATGTCTTGATGGAGTGCAATGAAAACACACATTCGTTGTCTTTCTGCAGCCTCCCCCTCTACAAAAATAAGTTTTCTTATAGAAGATAGTTTTTGCCTTCACTCTGGTTATTTGGTTATTCTCCCAGTTGAGGTTTTCTGCAACGGTTTTCTATGAGAAGGTGAGATTCAGTTTTATTAATGGCAGACCAATTCAGTTCTTACTTGTGCACTGATTTATCTGGCACTCCTCTGAAGTTATCAATTTGCATTTCATCCTAATTTCGTAGCTGTAAAATCTTCAACTATGAGGAGAACCTTATTTGGTCTAAAATACAGCCACGGAGTATTGCATCCTCGCAGTTCCTGCCAGCGTGGTGGTGAGTTCTTGTGCCTTCCAACGTCGCAGATTTTCAGTGAGGTCCCTGGAGGAACAGGGCCTTGCTGCAGGAAAGCAACCCATCCAGATGTAGGAAGGCTGCTCTCGTTCAATAGGAAACCAGCAAGTTCATTTGAAAAGGTATCTTTCAATTATGAAAACTGGCAGGCGTCAACGGACATTTGGCAGTTGAACTCTGCAAAAACATTTGCACTGGCGGCCGAAGAGGACCTTCTCTTTTGCTGGTTTCATGAAAAAAAATAAAAAAGAAAAAAAAGAAATGTTTTGCAGTTTCACCTCAATTTCCTCTCTCTTTTTTCCATAAAAACAAAAGGCGACTTCATTTGAGTCTTCATATGGGCTTGACCAAATCCCTCTAGATGAAAAGTGCAAATCTGTTGTGATTTCCAGTCCCCCCTCTCCTGTTGTCCCGTAGTCAAGGTTAAATTCTCCGTATTCCCCGTTTCTTTATTTCCTGTCCCTCCATGGTCAGAAAACTGATGTTAAAAATTGTTTTAAAAAGTGAAATTCCAGGCTTGACTAAATTTGCACGCATTAAAAAAAAAATCTTTGTTCTCCTTGGGAAACTTGACAAAGTGAAACTTGACAGCTTAGCTCTTCTCAGTGGGCACTTAGATTTACTGTAGGACCTGAATTTGCAAAAGATTCTTAAGCATAATTGTAGGAAAAAATACTACTAAAGTAAGTGTGGCTTATGTTCACCTCCACGTTAAATATCTCACAGCAGGTCTTTCTAGCCAGGACTGGAGGACCCCTTCCTTTCCGGACAGGAGCATAGCTTTGCGAGAATAGGCATGGATCCCTACCTGAGAACGGTGCTCCTTCCATCAAGACACTGTCTAGTCTTGCTTAGATGTTTGGGAAAGTGAAGGCTGAGGAAGCCTCAGACTGCCTAGTGGTTTGCAAATTAAGTGCGCTTTGAGCTCCTGTTATGACAACAACAACAGACTTCAGTACCCCGCACCTTAAAATATTTGTCTGTGATATAAAATAACCCTGGGTAGATTGTGTTGTACCACTCAACACACTTAGTTCAAGTCCCACTCTATAATTTGTGTGTGCATGCATGTGGATTTTATTCTTCAGTGTTTATCCTTAACAGAATAAAGTGGGTGCTCTAAATTTCTTCTGTATCTATACGTAACATTGGTATAGCCACCGAGGAGAAGAGAGACACCCATCTACTCACACTTTAACCCTCCAAATTTTATCTTCTTCTTTCCTACATTTTTTATGTCGATTTTTATGATTTTGTTTCTGAGACCTAAATTGAAAATCTAGCTGTCTGAAGGACTTTTGGTGACTCTTTGGCCTCACCTCTACCTCAGAGAGAGATTGTCCTTGTCTTCTGCCCTGCAGTGAACCTGTAGGAAGCACTGACTGTCCAGTTACAGGGGCAGAGTGACTAGCTATGGGTCTCAGGGAGAAATCTTGGCTGTTGCTCATGAGGGGAGACAAGCATACTGAGATTTAGCCATTTCCATTTTTAACATGAATTCCCCATTTATTCCTCACCTCCTACCCCACCTCCAGCCTCTGCCCTCCTGTGGTTGGCTGAATAATGCTCCTCACCACCCAGAGTGTCCACATCCTAATCCCTTTAACCTGTGACTATAGTAAAAGGGACTTTGTAGATGTAAGTGTAAAATGGGAACATTATCTTGCATTATCAGGGTGGGCCCAGTGAAATAACAAGGGTCCTGGTTAGGGGGACATAGAAAGGTCAGACAGGGGAGACAACAATGTGAAAATGGAAGGTGAAATTAGAGTGACACAGCCATGAGTCAAGGTATGCAGGCAGCTTTTAGAAGCTGAAAGAGTTGAGTAATGGATACTCCAGTGGAGCCTGGAGGAGGAACCAGCTCTGCTGACAACTTGATTTTAGTCCCTTAAAGCTCATTTTGGATTTCTGACTTCCAAAACTGTAAGTCAACAAATTTGGGTTTTGAAGCCATTAAAGTTGTGGCATTTGTTATAGCAGCTGCAGGATACTGATGCACCTCCCCTGCCCTTTCTTCCCCTTCCACTCAGAATCTTTGACTTTGCTTCCATCTACAGTTTTGCCTGTGCTTGAGTTTCTCATTCCTATTTTCCGTCCCTTTGCCCAAAGATTTGCCTACATTTAACTCACCAGCCTGGATTCTCGGACACCCAAAGAACCCACCAGCTTTGCCCCTGAATGAAGAAAACCTATGGTCATAGAGCCAGGGTAACTTTTCCCAAAGTGTGCTTTGTGTTATATAGTTCCTTGAATTTGTGAACAGAGGGTACTACACAGTAAAGAAATTTGCCTATCATATCCCCGTCTTTGTGATTCATAATATACATTAGCACATTAATTCTACAATTTTGAATTGAGAAATTCTACAATTTTGTTTGATGCAATATTTCTCAAATTTCTTAAGCTGCAGTACATTTTTCTCCATAAACAGATATGAACAGAAATGTTGTTCTTGGGCAACTGTTTGGGAAATGCTGCCTTGGGGTGTCCTAGGTCTCTGGGGTTTGACATCTTTCTCCTGTGCCTGAAGCAGGCACACAGTTGGTCCCTGAATGGGAAAGGAAAGTCAACTTCAGCCCACAGAGGGCTGAGCTCTGTGCACTTCCCCTGGGTTACTTGGGAAGGTCAATAAAATTGTTGACTGAACAAGCTCCAAGTATCTAGGGGCAGTTTCCCACTTCGGTTCTTCAGACATTTGTGTGAAGCTTAAGTGGGTTTCAAAGATCTGCCTTAAATCCACACACCCAGTGGACTGACCTAATGATAGACTGATCACAGACTCTGCAAACTCTTTAAGGGTGTATGCCTTTGGTATGAAGGGGATAGAACCTAAAGGGCCTTTTGAGCGATCTGAAGTTCCTGGATCTAGAACTCTAAGAAGGGCCCTCACTGGCTTCTGTGGGGTCGATGGCCACCTCTGGAACAATCAGCACTGGCTATGGCACAAGTCAGCAAGATAGCAGTAAAACTGGAATGTTAAGAATATTAGCACAGTGCCAGGCATTGCTCTGAGTATTTTGCATGCACAACAACTCTATGCAAAAATCTGAGGCCTGGGGGGTTAAACAATCCACCCAGGTCACATGACTAGTAAGTGGCAGCACTGGGTTTGGAATCCAGGCAGTCTGGCCCCAGAGTCCCACACTGTTAAACCACTGTGCCCTGTCACAAGCAGAAAGAGAACAAACTTTGGAATCAGCTTGATTTGAGTTACTGCCTAGTCTCTGCAGTTGAGAACGGGGCATATCTCTTAATCTCTCTCAGCCTCCATTTCCCCATTGGAAAATCAGGATATGACACCTGGTATCAGAATGAAATTGCACGCCTGCCAATCCATTAATATATGAACCTCTACCACCCAACTGACCCTCTCACAAATCTGCTTTGTGGGAATTGTAGCCATCTGTGGGTGTCTGCTTCCTTTGAAGAGATGAATTATATTCTGCTTTTTGACAAACCATGCCATTTAGATATTGTTCTTGCGTGAATAATCTTCTTATGAAAATGTTTTTTCCTTAGGGCAACATTTTAAGGCCCTACAAAGAAGCAGCACTGATTTGAAAAGGGAAAGACTTAGTTTGTATGATTTGCTTGCACTGTGCCAGGGCTCAGACATAAATAAATTGCTAAATAAATGCCTATTGACGAGGATGAATAGAACTTGAAGCAATTGCTTACTCTCCAGGCAGGTTCGTGTCAGCATCCTAGCAGGTAGAGTCTGTGAGAGTGCCTGAGTCTTACCAGGCAGGTGAGCACACAAGGAGCCTCCTATGGCCTGGCTCCCACTAGTACTGCTAGGTGGGAATCATGACCAAAGGGCCCCCCAATATTCTAGAAACAGGAGAATGCTTCTTGAGAGATGCCAAGCTTAGTTTTCAGAGCTTTCCCCTCCTGGCTGCTTGCCAGGAGCTTTGATCTCTCATGGAAACAGATGCTGCTGCTGATTATAAGTCAAGAGTGGGGTTTTAGCTCCTTTGTTGAGAAGTGATCATTTAAACTTCCTAGTAATCATTCTTCCCTAGAATTCACATTCCAAGAGTTTTCATTCTTTTTAAAATCTGTACATTGAAATCACGGTTTTGCAATGGAATGTTATGCAACTACCAATAAGGAAATGGCAGATCTATGCTTTGATGTGGAGAGCTGTACACAATAGTACACTACATTCATATTACACATGTGCCTATATTTATGTCCATGCATTTATATATGGACAGAAGAGTCAGTGGGTATGTGAAATGTTAATATGAGTTACCTCCACTGGGTGGGATTAAGGAAGCACTTTAATTTTCTACTTTTTTACTTATGGTGTAGTCCGAATTTCTACAATAAGCAGGAATTTCTTCAAAAGTAGCCTGATATTTTAGAAAGGGAAATAAGATTTGAAAATTGCAGCCTGAGTTATTGGTTATAATGATAAAGATATGAATTTAATTTGTATTCAGAACCTGGCCTTGATAATTTAAAGATTACAATAAATATATGCTTCCAGCATTTTTGACACCTCCTTTTAAAGATATATCTTGGAATTATGGGGAGTTAATTTATAATTGGTGCAGAGTTTCTGTGCATTGATGGAAACGTCTTGGTAATGTAGGGTGGTGATGGTAATGCAGCATTACGAATGTAATTCATACCATTGAATTATATATCTGAATGTGGTTAAAAGGGGAAATTTTAGGTGGTATAATACATTGCTGGAATTGTAAAAATATAGAATCTATATTGCATATGATGTCATTTCCCCCTCCTCCCACTAAGACTTCTCAAAATGTGTGTTCCTTAGGATATCAAAATTGTTGATGCATGCGCTCATTCAGTCACTCACTCATTCATTCATTCATTCCTTCAACAGACATTTATCTATGTGTTCCACAGTGGGCCATACAGGGGATGGAGTTGTAAGACTGACAGACAGACAAGGTCCTGCACATAACATAACCCATGCATTCCAAATGAAAAATGTATTTTTCACAAAATAAGGGATGTTGGGCCAAGTAGCACTTCACAGGTATCACTAATTTAGATGTAAAGAGACCAGAAAGAACCAAGGCTGTAAGGTTTTATCACACAAATCATATCAAGTGAAAAGTTCTCTAACTCACTTATAATAGACTGCTCATTCCAGTCCTTGCTATTTCACACCCACCCTGTAACTTCCACAGATTGGGAGCAGGGAGGTGGCGTCTTCCCTCTGTGTTGTTCAGAGAATTTGAAATGTACCTACAGAAGTGAAGGGGACGATTTGTTGTTCTTTTTTCTCCTTTTTTGTTCTTCCTATGTCCATCACTAGTAAGAGGGCATGGCTTGTGCGTGGGCCTGTGAGGGACTTTCAGTGCTAAAACCAGGAAAGTCCCTGGCAAACTGGGATGAGTTCGTCACCATTGGAAGAAGGGAGGTTGGGTATTTCAGTGAAGAGTGGACAATTTCAGGAGAAAGATGACATTTCAGTGTCTTTCATAAATGTAACCTAGGATGTTGTATTTCACTTTAATAGTTATAGAAGATGGACCCAATTTTCCATGTTTTTCATTCTAACCTTCATGTACAGCTTAGAGAAACACCAGATAAGCAGAAATGTGGAGAACTCCAGGTCAGAAAGCCTGTGAGCTCTTGACTAATGGGAGCCACGTGTCCCTGGTGGGAAAAGGCACTTACAGGGGCTCCTGCCCATAGCAGCCAGCCCTTCCATAACAGTGCAGCCTCAAGAGTTTTCTTAAGCTCCTGTTTCTTAAGCCAGAAACAACACCACAAAATGCTTCTGTCCTCTCTTCTTTGTGATGGTCTGGGGAGTGGCTAAGGGTAGCTGCGGGTACCAAGAGTATAATCACTTTTTATTTTTGGAAGCAAAAAGCACATCTCCTTATTGGCAGCTGGCATAGGCCAGAGGGAGAAGTTTAGATGACCGGCTTCCCAGTGCCCCTACTTATCTAAACCAACCCCTGCGGCAATGGATTTGGTAAATCTCTTAGGAGTTGCCTTTGAGGAAATCTACCAGAAGTCTCATTCCTTTTGTTTTGATATGTGAATGTCGGTTGTAAAAAATGAAACTGTTCCCTTTCTCCCCAACCCATGTCTCCACCCTTGGGGCTGTGGCTCTAGGGGGCAGGATACCGTCCATGTCCTAGAACCTCTGTCAGCCTTCACCAGCCTGGCCTGACCCAGGGGCGGGGCACCCACAGCTATCTGCAAAGTCTATTCGTGTGGGTTTGGTTTTCTATAAGGAGTGGTTGGTTGGCTATCACCATGATAACTGAGATTAATGCATAAACGTTTGACATAGTTAAGCCCCATCTTAAGCCCCATCTTGCCAGAGAGAATCATAAAAATTTAAATTTTGGATAGCAGGTTATTTAATAAGAGCGCACTTGGCTTCCAGCAGTCACAAGTGATAACACCCAGAATGGGTGGAAAGATCATTGAGAATCAGCAGACGGGGTTCCAGTACTGCCTCCGCCAGTCTCTGGATGTCAGTGCTCCTATCTGCTAAATGAGGACGGCAGATCGTATAATTTTCCTGCCAAATTATTCAATTTGTGGTATCGTATTCACTGACTCCTTCAATTATTTGACATTTATTGGCATCTTCCAATTTTAAATTATTTGTATTTGCATCTCCTATTAGGTAGTCTGTTAATTAATCTAATAGTAGTCAGTGTTTACTAGGCTCTGAAACTTCAAACTGGGAATACAAAGAGACCCCATACTTTTAATGAGGAAAACATTTGTCTGTAGAAAACAGGCAAGTCATCAATTTATGGTATTATATTCCTTCACAGTTGCCTGGTAAAACTAGCCATTTCAGGATGCATTTCAAATGTCATCCCCTCCAGATGACACCATGGAACTTTCTTTTATTTTATGTTACCCTGGACCTTTCAGTGTGTATCTCATGGTATTTTGTCATATTCTGCCTTGCATTATTAATTATTTGTATCTCTCTCTAACTTGCCCTTTTCTCAAGCCCACTCAGCTTGAAGACAGATACTGCACTGGTCTTATTTTCTTCTCAGTGCACTGGTGCTCTAGGACTGACGCAATAGATATTAAACACATAGAGTTCACTTGCATCAGTAGGTGCAATTCTAATTAATGGCCTTTTATTGTCTATATTCAGCTGCTCTCTCAATGGTGCATTCTAGTACTCTAATGACAAGTCCCCCGGACTCCTTTGAGGCTGGGGCATTCCACTGGAAGCCAGAGAGAAAACTCTCAAAGGAATGAGGATGGTTTTTTCCTTGAAGACAGGGACACTCTAAGTTATCAACCTTAGGATTTTAAGAAAGGGCTTCTTTTGTTAACACAAAGTTTTCTGGATTATGGCACAGATGTTCTGATGCCCCTTCCAGATGGACAGCAGGAATATTTGTTGCCAGCAGCTGGAAATGTAGACTTCCCTTCAAGCACGGTAAGCCTGGCTGGAGAAGAGAATTCCCAAAGGGCTCCAGGATGCCTTCTCCATTCCACAACCAAGAGGTCAAAAGAATGTCTTTTTAGTACCTGTTCAAAAACAGATCTGGACTGATTTTGTTGTATTTAGACGCAGTCATTCAATACAGACTATTTTTAACGGGTTCACTTTAAGAAGAGGCAATAACTACACTGAAAAGACTTATAAAAGTTGCAAGATAATAGTGCCTGCCATTTATGGAGCACTTTTAGTGTTCCAGGTTGTCTCTACATGTGCTATTCCATTGCATCTTCACAACAACAGTGTAGGATTGGCAGATAGAGTGCAGGGGTCGGGACATCAGTACTTATTAATAGGCGATGGTTGGAATAGAACTAGTTTGTACAATCAGGCAGCGATTGCGAACAAAGATGCGTGCATGCAACAGTTATTAGCTCCATTGATCTCATCCAGACAATTGAGAGTATCCTTATATTAATTTTCACAAGGTTTTGATGGAAATAACCTTCCCCACTCCCCCCCACCCCCTGCCCTGTTTCCAACCACGCAGGCACATTAAGTCCTGACGGAGAATTTATGGCCTCCTCGGAACACAGATGTTAACTTCTCTAGTTCAATAGATCCCAGCTTGAAAAACTATCTTGGTGATCCTTAAAACTCAACTTGAGCAAAATTGCCTTTAAACACAAACATCACCGGACTCAGAAGTGGCCAGCTGTGTTCATGAGAAAGACTGCTGTGCCTTTACTTCCCTCCTCTCAGCATCTTGAGTTGGGAATCGATCTGAGCTCAGAAGCAGTTTTACATCAAAGCCTCTGGTGACCAAAAGGACAGAAGATGCCTCAGCCTGCCCCGCCCACCTCCAAATGGATGGCTTTGGAGATCTGCGCCGAAATCAAGACTTTCAACCCATACGTGCCACTGGAATTGTTTACTCTTGGTAAAGGAGGACTTCCTGCTTTTCAGAAAACAGACTTAAAGAGATTTAGCCAGGAGGCTCAGGAGCTTTCTCACACCAAACAGTTCTTGCAAAATAGCATTTTAATTTTTTAAGTGCAAGTGAATCACAAACATCTGAATTAAATTTTCTTGAAAAGAACACAGTTGGCTTTTAAAACCGAAGGGAGAAAGTGCTTGGCTGGCAAAAAATGACTTGGGTTTTGTGGTAACCCCAAAGTGTTTGAAAAACAATTTACATAATTGATGAGCTCAAAATGTCTCTGGGTCAGGCCTTATTCCCAGGATAAAATACACAATTAATAAATATGGGCATTTTTAATGGGGGTCATATTGAGTTCCATTTTGTGGGATTTGGCGATCAAAAGTAGAAAAGGCCTGTCTTTACTTTTCACAAGGTACATTTACAAAACCATTGATATTCTTTCAAAAAAATTATTCAAATAATGAATAAGGTTCAGGAACCAGACTTTTCAGGGTGTCAAAGTAGAATAACTCAGACAATGTAATAATATACTTTTTGATAGCTACTTTTGACTGAGCCTATTTTGTACAAAGGGGAAATTATTTCAGAAGAAGTCCAAGAGTGTTTAGGTTCTCAGAGAGTTTCGACACGACTACACATCTTCCTGTAAGGTACTTATGGAAATTAAATTTGGTTTTATTCTTGGGAGGTTCACACAAAATTGGGTTGATTGGGATAAATCAACCCAATGCACACTGCTTCTGCATTTTCTGACAAGGCTCCTATAATCTAAGATAGGTGTTTTCTGGTTGACATGTGTAAACCAAGGCACCACAGTGACTTGAGTTTTTGTTTGTTTGTTTGTTTGTTTGTTTTATTTGCATATGGGCAGGAGGCACCAGGAATCGAACTCCAGACCTCCAGTATAGCAGGTGAGATCTCTGCCTGCTGAGCCATGGCGGCCTGCCCGTGACTTGAGTTTTTGACCATCAGTGGTGAAGTCTAGGTGGCAACCCAAACCAGGAGAGGTCCACTGAAAGACACTCACCAATTGATATGAACTTATTGATTAAAACTTGCTATGAACTGGCAATGTGGCGGCTAATTCAGCAGTGAGTAACTTAATGGACTTAAAGCCAGAGGCCTTGAATTTTTCCTTGTTATGTCAGTGGCAAACAAATCATTGAGCCTCTTCACCCTGGTTTGCAAGGCCTTGTCTGGTTCTGGCAAACAGGGAAAGAAAAAGCAGCTGACATCAGGGACTCAGAATCAAGGGAAGTGAGGGATGCCAGCAAGGTAAAATTCTCTGTGTTGGTTTGGATTCAATCTCTGAGTATATTGGTTTGATTAGGTTTTTTTATATCATTATGAAATATTTATAAGCTGTGTGCAAACCTTTTGCCTGAAGCACAATGTTATTTCCTTCCAGAGTCTTAAAACTAGGGAGTATTTAATAAATGCTTGTTGAATTGAATTGATTTTAATGAATTAGGCCATATTTTTGTTTTGGAATGATACACCTCATTCATTCCTGTATCAGTACATTTTTTTCTGTATGCTGTATAGTGGGGTCCCATTTCATTATTTTTTCATGTGAGCAACTCATTATTGTGGCACCATATTGTTGAATTTTTGTTTGTTTGTTTTTTTGACATGGGCAGGCACGGGGAATTCAACCCAGGTCTCCGGTATGTCAGGCGAGATCTCTGTCTGCTGAGCCACTGTGGCCTGCCCTTTGTTTTTGATTTTGCTTGTTCTTTATTTTTTTTGGGGGGGGGGGGTAGGGAAGTGCATGGACCCAGAATCAAACCTGGGTTTCCCGCATGGCAGGTGAGAATTCTACCACTGAACTATCCTTGTATCGCCTGTATCGGTACTTTATGAGTATCTATTCTATATGAGCACCTGCTGTATGTATACCACAGTGAACAAGACAGATGTGTTCCTTGCCTTTATGGGCTTTATATAAGGTGCTGTGGATCCAGAGATGATAAAATACAACCCTAGATGTCCAGAAGCTCATGGTCAGAGAGGTAGGAGATATAAAAATGAGTCATTCTTAGTTCAGGATCTGTGTTGTGTGTCAGAAGCTACTGGCTGCCTACCCCAATGTCTGGTCTCCCATTTCTCTGTAGAAAATGGAACCCCAGGTTTTATCTGAACATGTGTGCTCGCAGAATAACATGTTCAATTTCCAAGCTTGCCTGGCTGCTAGGAATGGCTGTGCATCCAGGTTCTGACTAGGGAGATCAAATGTGGATATCCTGTGTGGGATTTCCAAGAGGAGTGAGTAAGTGAAATAACTCAGCTGGAGAGCTGCCTTTTGTCCTGCTGTTTTCCACCTTCTTTGGGCCTGAAACCCCAGTAGCCACTTTGAATGTGAAGTGAATTTTAGGGTGGAAGCTAATTGCTAGAGTGGTGGAGTGGATCAATGGAAGCCTGGGTCTCTAATAATGTCATGGAACTGCTTTACCAACCTTGGACTGCTTACTTTTAATTTCATTTTAGACATGACAATTTTGTATCTGCTTAAGAAAATTTTATCTTGGAATTTTCTAGTATAGGCAGCACAACTGAAATCTAACTGATACAGGCCATGCTAAAGGTGTCCAAAAGGTGACATGGGGGTCTTTAGCAGAGGGATCTCATTGTCTAGGCAGAGGGTGCAGAGAAATCTCTCCAGATAAGGAGACCCCTGAATGAACCCTGAAGGAGGAGTGGCAGTTTGTCAGTAGGGCAGGTTTGGTGAGGGCTGAGATGATATTCCAGGTAAAACGAAGAATGCTGTGTGCTTACATGGCAGTCAAAAGAGGGGCCTAGTGCAGCCTTGGGAGGGAAAGTATCATATTCACAGGGCACATTAGTGACAAAAGGCCAAAAGAAAGAATCTCAGACTTGTCAGGTGCTACCTACCTTTCTACGCCCATATCTTCCAAGGTAATTAACTCTAGTGTCAAAATGAAGAAGCCATAAGATGCCCATGAAAGCACTCTTATGTCCTAAAAGATCCTGTACCTTTTTAAATAAATAAATAAGTAAATAAAAAGTTTTGCAGAGAGCCTGATAAGAATAAAACCTATGCCAGGTGTTTGTGAAAAGAGGCTAGGGGAAATTAAAAATGAATAAAGTAGTCCTTAGTCTTCCAGGGCTTCCAATCTAAGGCTGCAGGGAGAGGGTCTGCACACATAATAAAAAAAGTAAGCAAAGGAAGATTGGGAAAGGGGAACGGGGAAGTGTTGAGTGAGGACTGGAAGGAGGTGACTACCGCCCATCAAGTTACAATTGGAAACATTGGTGTTGCCCCACGGCTGCTTTAAAATCTTCCCACCAGTAAGACTAAGTGGGATTTACCAGGTCTGGGAATGGAACTTGGAGAATCCGTGGGGATAGTGGTGTGAGAACTCTTGAGACATCGCAGTAGCACAGTGGATGATGGTGGCAATGACCTGGAATGAACAACAGGTAAGTATCGAAGGCCAGTTTGTGAAAGCAAATGCACAGAGAGACTTGGTTATAGCTGGAAGATACTTCTTCTGAGAAGGAGATATTATGGGCAACAGAAGTGCAGAAATACATTAAGAGAGAGGTCAAGGTTAGAAAATGGAATGAAAGCACTGGCGACACTAAAGCAGGGGATAGCTTTGGTAACTATGAAGTCATCTGGCCGTATCTCCCCAAAATACTCCTGGTATTTGCTTTTTGTGATCTGGGATCTTGTAGACTCAACAGGGACAAGGTTAGAAGAAGAAAGCTATGACATTTCTAACCTATTAGGAGATGAATTTGGGTAATTGGTTTGGTCTGAGCAGTCCAAGTATAGGAAAAAAAAACAAAACAAAACAGAATGCCTATGTGGGACTGGGATGCTTATTTGAGGAGGTGACATCTAATTATAGAAAGAAAAATTTGAGTTTTCTTTAAGCCCTGGTGGAATGGTAGAGAGAAAGATTGTAAAAGGCAGACATCTGCTTTGCTTCATATGCCAGGGCATAGCTCTGCCTGTTTGGGGGAAGAGGGACTTTCCAGATCCACATCGTGGGTGGGAGTGGGTGAAACAAGGAGCAAAATGAAGTTAAATATACCATCCTAGCAGTTCCAGAACAATTTCATCTCCCAAGAAAAATGTGACATTCTGGGTCTCCCCACTACTGCAGAAATAATCTGTTGTTTAGAGGAATAGCACATTTCCAAGATGTTTTTAGGAAGATTGTTTTAGGAAGACAGAGTTCCAGGTTATAACTTCAAAAAGAGATTAGGCTACAAGTCCATGCATTCTGATGTCTATAGAGTCTGCATGTTTTGGGATAGCATTGTACCCAGCACTGTCCTGACCAGCCATTAGCTTAGAACATGGTCCAGACCCATCATAGAATGTCCCTTTCCTACAAAGGTAGAGACATGGGATCTGTTGTGGGCAGTGAGATGCCTCCTTCTCCTCCAAAGAAGTTAATATGAGCACAGACACGTGGATCAAGTCAGAGGAAAACATCATGGCCATTTTTTCTGTATGCCCAGCCTCTCCTTTGCCTGTAAATATGTCATGTAATAGCAGTTTAATGCACAGATTCCAGAACCTGTCTGCCTGGGGTCTACTGCTTTCTAATTGTGTGACCCTGGACAAGTTATTTCCTGGAACTTAGTCTACTCCTCTTCAAAACAGCATCTGCTAAAATTGAGTGTGTGTGTGTGTGTGTGTGTAGGTTTTGGAGTATTTCTAGTTGATTTGTGGAAATTATTTGCATATTATTATCTTCTAGAGAGAGTTTTATTTTCAAGTCTTCCTGCCATTTTTGATAGAGGGACATTTTAATTCTTTATGTAATCAAGTGAATTGACTGTTACTTTTTTATTTCTTCATTTGCTTTTGTGCTTAGAGAGTTTTCCCCATCCCAATAAAGCTATCTGTATACCAACTTTATGGCACCATTTTTATGTTTAACCTTGCTAATCCATTTAGAAATTATTTTTTTACAGTGTATGAGGTGAAGGTCTAAGTAAACTTTTTAAATCTAAATATTTGGTCAATGCTGTCAATATCATTGGTTGAATAATTCATTTTTTCTCTATTAATTTGTGGTTCTTTGTTTATTAGACATTCAATTCTTATATATTATATTGTCTACTTTTAGAATACTTTATTCTGTCTCGCGGTTCTTGCCAATACCACCTTGTTTTAATTAAAATAGTGTTATGACATTTTAATAGCTGGTCATGTAAGCCTCCTGGATGACTTTTCCTGTTCAAAATCTTTTCACCTATTCTCTCTTTTGTATATATCCAAATGAACTTTAGGATCATTTTATATCTAAGGAAATTTTTATTGGAAAAAAATAATTTCAAAATATTCACTCTACTATATAAAGACATGATTTGTCTCTTTTCTTACGTCATGAACATTTCTTTGTATGAATCATGAACATTTCAAGATTAGCCCATCAGCAAATATTTAATGAGTGCCGGCTATAAGAGCATGAAAACCCTATTTTACTTTTGTGCATGTGGAAAAGTGTGCACACACACACGCACACACACACAGAGTAAACTTGGTATCTGACATAGTAAACTGCTTTCCTTTTTAAGATTTGGGCTTTGTAGTTAGATAAATGGCTTTCCTTCTCAGTCAAAGAGGGCATCCTGTAGTGTTTCTTTGTAGATGACATTTTAATCTCAGTATCCTTGTCCATTTGTAAGGATATCAGGATGTCAATGGCAACAGTGAGTCCCAGACTTTTCCAATAGCTGCCTTCACTGAAACTTTTTGCTTGTATCAGTAAGGAATAAATGGTCAGGCATACATTTTATAAGTGGCAACCTTCAAATTCTCCAGAAACAATATTATGGACCAAAACCAAAAAAGTTAAAAAATTATCGTTGTTGGTATCTGTTTTGGTTTGTAAAAGCTGACAAAATGCCATATAGCAGAAATGGGTTGGCTTTTAACAATGGTGATTTATTAGCTTGCAAGTTTATAGTTCTTAAGCCATGTATATTTCCAAATTAAGGCATCAACAGGATGATACCTGGACTCAGAAGACAAGCTGCTGGCATCCTCAGCTCCTCTGCCACATAGCCGGGCACATGGTGATGTCTGCTGTCTCTCCTTCCAGCTTCTGGCTTCAGTGGCTTCCTTTCTTTTTTCTGTGTGTTCTCTCTTTTAATTTCTGTGTTTCTTAGCTTCTTTGGGGCCTTTCTCTCTAAACTTCTTTGGGGCTTTTATCCTATTGTAAAGGACTCCACTAAAAGGATTAAGATCCACCCTGAATGAGGTGGGTCACAACTCAATTGAAATAACCTAGCCAAAAGGTCCCATCTATAATAGGTCTACACCCACAGGAATGGATTAAATTTAAGAACCTGCGTTTCTGGAGCAAAAACAGCTTCAAACTACCCCCGTGCCTTTGAAGGGGATCAATAAATACTGCCTTTATTCCCTGACTTATTTACAAACCCACTGAAAATAAGACTTATGACAGCAGATGGAGAACTTTATTACTGAATGAGACTACCTCAGCCTCTGGCTGATCCAGTTAGAAAGAGAAGGAGAAAGAAAAGGGATTTCTATTTCCTAGGACTTTTGAAAGGTTATCTCAAACCAGAAATATGGGAGAATGACTGTCACTCTTTAACCAATAACTCTCTTCCCTTTGGTGGGAGGAGTAAGGGGGCAAGAAGCCAGCGTTTAAGAGAAAAAAATCCCCTCCTTGTGGAAATCAGGAGGGAAGAGAGGTGGCCCCTCTCAATAATGACAGATTTGGGTCAGGCACTATAGTTCTGCAGGCAATCTGACTCAGTATTCTAGGCTTGAATTCCCTCTGATGGTCTGATTACTTATTTCCTCAACCAGTATTTATGTGCCCACCCACCATGCATCAGACACAGTTCTAGGCACTGGAGAGGCAGCCTGGAAGATTGCAGACAAGGCTGAAGGTCTCTGCTTTCTTGGAGCTTACAGTCTAGAAGAGAAAGTGCATACTGCAAACAAGAAAACAAAGGGACAAAGGTTAGATGTTGAGAAGCCATGAAAAATAAAGCAGGATAATTCTTTTACTTTGTAAAAGCTGCCAGGGTGCAACGTACATAAAATGGAATGGCTTTTAAAAAGGGGAATTTATTAAGTTGCAAGTTTATAGTTCTAAGGCCATGAAACTGTCCAAATTAATGCAAAGCTATAAAAATGTTCTATCTAAGGCATCCAGGGAAAGATACCTTGGCTCAAGAAAGCTGATGATGTTCGGGGTTTCTCTCTCAGCTGGGAAGACGTATGGTAATGTCTGCCAGTTTTTGCTCCAGCCTTCTTCAAAGGCTTCCCCAGGGCTCTGTCCATTCTGTTGGTTCTAAAGCTTTTTCCCAAGTGGTTTTCTCTTAAAGGACCCCAGTAAGTAACCTCACCTTGAATGGGTGGAGACATACCTCCATGGAAATCATCTAATCAAAAGTTACCACCCACTCTCCTTGGAAACAATCAGAAAGAGCCGTACAATGATGGAGCAGAATGGGGTGGGGGTGGAGCTTGATTCTGGATGAGTCTCTGAGGCAGTGATACTGAACCTAGACCTGAATGATGAGGAGAAAGAATCATCCTTGTGAAGATCATGGAAAAGCCTCCTGAAGGGGCTGAAGGGGGCAGGGGTGGGCCCCCAAAGCTGGGCTAGCATCCAACCATCCTAGGAATGCAGATGACAGCTGGAGGTTGAGCACCAGAGGCAAAAGGGAGCTATGCATCAGGGGCAGGGTGCTTTCCCCACCCTGGATCTTGTAATCTAGGTTTGTGCCAAGGCACAAAGAAGGGTGCTGAAGGGGAGTCACAGATCATAGAGGGCCCCAGAGGCTGGGACTCACTGTAATCGGACACAACGTCTCTATTCTTACAAGTACCTTGGCATTAGAGCTTCATTTGTTTAAGTAACGTGCTTGGAGTGATTACTTTTGCCTTTGATAAATTCTAAAGGGAGAAAGTAAACCTACTTGATCTGGAGGAATGGGAGTAGTTCGAAACTGAGGCCATTATCCGACCTCTTAATACTCGATGTCTAAGAGTGGTGCTGTTGAGCAAAGACCTTGCGAGTGCCACAGGCAGGTAATCTAACCACTTATGGACCAGGCTCTGGGGATACCACAACGGGTAAGACAGACGTGGCCCCTGTCCTGGCCTATAAAGTCGTGGGGATGATAGATGTTAAGAATAATTTAATAACACTTTGGCTATTCCTGGTTTATTCTGGGTATTTTATTGTTGTGGACCATCTTGAATGAAATTATTTCCCCATTCTGTGTTTTCAGTGATTATTTCTGGTAGATAAGAAATCATTATTTACATCAACATCTACATCTCCCTAAATTTATATCTATGTGTTTCATCTCTATCTAGCTATATAATATGTTGCTACTTCACAGAATTCTCCAATTCTAGGAACTATTCTACCTTTTTTCATTTGGATTTTCTGGGTATGTAATCATTTCATCTGAAAATAATGGAAAAAATATCTCTCTTCTTTTAAAGTAACTAAAGCTCTCATTTTTGTTTGGCATCTGTGATTGTATGGGTCAGAACTTTCTTAGCAAGGATCAGTGATAAAGTAGGGAACTGAATAGAGAGTGCTAAGGTGGGTTGAGATTTTAGAGGGTGATAAGGGAAGGCCAAGGTGACATTTGTGTAAGTCAGAGAGTGGATAACCAGGGAATAAATATCTCAGGAAGAGGGAACAGCAAGTGCAAAAACCTGTACTTCTATCATCCTGCAGTGGAAACATGCTTGGTATGTTTGCGGAATAGGGCGGGAACTAAATATTGCTGTCACGAGGGGGAGAGTGGTAGGAGATGAGGTCAGAGAGACAATCAATGGCTGGATTGTGAAAGAACTTGTAGGTCATGGCAGGGTTTTAGGAGAAAAGTGCCATGATTTCAGTTACATTTAACCGGATCTCCCTGGCTGCTGTGTTGAGAATCAATCACCAAAAGGGAGGTGGAATGAATAAAACCAGATAGGAGGCTATTGCAATTACACACATGAGAAATGTTGGTGACATGGAGCAGGATGATAGAAGTAAAGGTGCAAGAAGTGATCAGATCTGGGTGCATGTTGAAGATAGAGTCAAATGTACGGGGGATATAAGATGAAGAGAAGACTCAATGACACCAGGGTTTTTGGTTTGAAAAATTGAATAAGTGAAATTGCTGTTTATGAATATGGCATTGGGGGATAAAGTGTTTATTGGAGAAGATCAGGTATACTTATCTTGAGATGGTAATATACGTTGAAACAGCGATGAGGTGTAGGCAATTGGATTTGAACGTGGAGTTCAGGGGAGAAGTCCACACTGTAGATATCAGCTTGGGTATTATCAGCATATGGTTGGTAATTGAACCATGTAGGAAAGTGTAATGGCCTTAAGGGCATGAGTACAGGTAGAGTAGAACAATTGTCCAAAGACTACTGGTTCACTGCAACATTTAAAGGGTGAAGAGTGATGAAAGAATGGCCACTGAGTAGCAGCTATAGGAAGAAAACCATGGAGTGCAATAGACTGGCAGTCAAAAGAGTGTTTGAAGGAAGATGGAATGATTGACTATGTTGAATGCTGCTTATGGGTCACATAAGATGAGAATTGGTTTTACAAAGGGATTAAGCAAAGAAAGATCTTTAAGTGATTTTGACTAGAGTAGTTTTTTTTGAAAGGTATAGGTGAAAACCTGATTTTAACAGGCTTAAGACAGGTGGTGAGGGATTTGAGAAAACAAAGCGTTTAGCTAAAGAAAAAGTGGTAGCCGAAATGAGAAATGGAATGTAGAAGGGATATTTTAAAATTCTTCCTAAAAATCTATTTTACTGAGATTTAATTTCTATGCAGCAAAATGTACCCATTTTGTGCATATATTTTAATGAATTTTGACAAATTCATACATCCATGAAACCACCACCATATTGAAGGTATAAAACATTTACATCATCCCTAAATGTTCCTTGTGCTTCTTCCTAGTCAATCCCTCCAGTGCTGACCCAGGCAACCAGTAATCTGCTTTCTGCCACCTTAGATTAGAGTTGCCTTTTCTAGAATTCTCATTTAAATAGAATCATAAAGTTTGTATTCTTTTACATCCAAGTTTTTCACTCAGTATGTTTTTTGAGATTTATCCATGCTGTTGAGTGTATCAGTAGTTGATTCCATTTTTGCTGGCTAGCATTCCATCATCTGGATACACCGCATTCACCTTAAGATGTACATTTGTGTTGTTTCCAGTTTTGGACCATTATGAATTAAGATGCTATGGACATTTGTGTGCAAGGCTTTGTGTGGACGTATGTTTTCATTTCTCTGGGGTAAATACTTGAGGAACAAAATTACTAGGTTAAATGGTAAGTGTCTGTATGACCTTATAAGAAACTGCTAAATGTTTTCCAAAGTAACTATACTGTTTTGTATACCCAAAGTGTGTAAGAGTTCCAGTTGCTCCAAATCCCCTCCAACACTTAATATTTTCAGCATTTTTTATTGTAGCCAATTTATTAAGTGCATAGTTTAAATTTGTATTTTACTAATGATTAATGAGTGTTAAGCATTTTTTTGGCATGTGTATATTAATGATTTATATACCTTCCTTTGTGAAATGTCTGTTCAAATTATTTGCCAATATTTAATTTGGGCATTTGTGCTTTTATAATTGAGTTGTAAAAGTTCTTTGTATATGCTAGATATAAGTTCATTGTCCTTAATATATGTTTTTGTAAATATTGTCTTCAGTCTGTGACTTACGTTTGCATTTTCATTTAGAAAAGTGAAATTTTTAATTTTTATAAAGGCTGTTTTATAAATATCTACTTTTTTGATGTTTCTTTGTCCTATCTAGAAACTATTTGTATACTCTAAAGTCATGAAGATGTTTTCTATGTTTTCTTCTAGAGATGTAAAAGTTTTAGCTTTTATATTTAGGTCTATGGTCCACTTCAAAATAATTTTCATAAACGGTATGAGGCAAGGGTTTGGTTTCATTTCCTACATATGGCTATCCAACTGTTCTAGCATCATTTGTTGAAAAGGCCATACTTCTCTCAGTGAATTTCCTTGGAAATTTATTTATTGAAAGTCAATTAAGCATAAACTTGTAAGTGTATTTCAGGATTCTTTTCAGTTCTGTTGCTGTATTTGTCCACCTTTAACCACTATCACACTCTCTTGGTTACTGCACTTTATAGTAAGTTTTGAAATCAAGTAGTACAAGCCCTTCAAATTTATTCTTATTAATTAAAACTCTTCTGACTATTCATAAGTCTTTTAAATTCCCAAATAAATTTTAGAATTGGCTTATCAACAAAATCCTGCTGGGATTATGATAAGGATATTTATAGATAATTTGTGGAGAAGTAACATCTTATTAATTTTGAATCCTTAATTCTATGAACTTGGTATAGCTTTTTGTTTATTTGTTTAATTTCTCTCAGCAATGTTTTATCTTTTTAGGTCTTATGCACATTTTTAAAAGTTTCTTCTTAACTATTTTGTGCTTTTTATGTGATTATAAATTATGCAGTTTTCAATTTCTGATTAATAACTGCTAGTATAGTGAAATACAATTGATTTTTACATATTAACCTTATATTATATAATCTTGTTAAATGCACTTGCTAGTTCCTGAAGCTTTTTTTAAATTCCTTAGGATTTACTATGTGTAAGTCATATCTTCTACAAATAGAGACAGTTTTACTTCTGCATTTCTAATCTGCACGCTGTTTATTTCTTTTTCTTGCCTTATTAAACCTCTAGTACAATGTTGAATAGAAGTGGTGGGAGCAGTCGTCTTTGCCCTGTTCCTGATGTTAGGAAGAAAACAATCAGTCTACCACCATTAAGTACAATGTTAGGCTTTTCATGAAGGCTCTTTTTCAGATTGAGAAAATTAACATCCAGTCCTGGTGTGCTGAGAGTTGTGCTTTTTTATTCCAACACCAGAATAAGTGTTGGAATTTGTCAAATCTTTTTCTGAATCTATTGAGATGGTCATTTGTTTTTCCTTCTTTATTATTTCAATCTCACATTCCTGGGATAAATTTCACTTGGTCATGTTTATTATTCTTTTTAATATACTGCTGGATTTTGTTTGCTAACATTTTGGTAAGGATTTTTACACCTATATTCTTTATGAATATTAGCCTGTAGCTTCTTCTTCTTGATATCAATACCATGCTGGCCTCATAAATTATACTGAGAAGTGTTTATTCCTCTTCTATTTTCTGAAAGAGTTTATGCAGCATAGCTATTATTTGCTCTTTAAATATTTGGTAGAATTATACTATTATGTCTCATCGGCCTTGAATTTTCTTTCTGGGAAGTTTTAAATACTGAATTAAATTTCTTAGCAAATATAGGCTATTTAGATTTTCTATTTCTTCTTAAGTAAACTTTGGTAATTTGGAATTTTTGGGGATTTTTTTCATGTCATCTAATTTGTGCAATTTATTGGCCTAAAGTTATTCGTAATAATCACTTCCTTTCTTTCTAATATTTCTACTATCTGAATGATTTCCTTGCTCTCATTCTTAATAATTGAGACTTCAGTCATTTTTGCTGTTGTTGATTGGTCTGGGTAAGATCTTATCACTTTTTTATCTTTTAAAGAAACAAAATTTTGACTTTATTTCTTTTCTGTTTGTTGTTTTTCTATTTTTTTGTACTCACTTTTATTATTTCTTCCCTAAGATTAGGATTTAAGCCTATAGGTTACATTCTAGGCATTATTTTAGCTGCATTCCACAAATTTTGATATGTTGTCCTATCCATTTATTCATTCAGTTCAAAATATTTTTTAGTTTACATTGTGAACTTTTCCCTTGATCCATGTGTTATTTAAAAGTGTGATGTTCAGATTTTTAAATGTAGGTAATTTTCAGATATCTTTCTGTTATTGATTTCTATTCAATTTCACTGGTATTTCTATAACTTTTTTTTTACTGAATGTTAATTTTGTGATACTATTAAGTGTCTGGATTTTGTTGTTTTCCTCTAAAAAATATTGGATTTTGTTTTGGCAAAGCGCTATTTTCTTGCAGTCAATTTGTTCCCATTGAGGCCTTGTTTTAAACTTCAGTAAGGCAGGCCTAGAGTAGATTTCACTGCAGGGACAGTTTACCTCTACTACAAAGGCATGGCCCATCTGGTGACTTTGTTGAATGCCATTGAACTTTTTATATAAAAAATACGAATGATCTCTTGATCAGTTGGCTCTATCAGTGTAAAGATGTATTTTTCTTTAGCTCTGTGAAATAGTCTTTTATTATTTTAAAATTAATCTTGACCACATTTCCTAATTTTCTCTGTTCTCACTTTCCTGATCTCATTATTAGATAACTGTTGAAATTTTGGGTATTTCCACTGTGCTTTAAACTTTTATTTCATACTTTCCATTGCATTTTTTTGTTTGCACTATGCTATGAGAGAATTCATTAGCTTAATCTTTCAGGTTGTTAATTTGCTCTTCATCAGTGTCCATTCTGCTATTCGACTGATCTGTAGAGTATGTTTCATTTTTAAGATATCTAATTGGTTCTTTTATATATAACCTGTTCTTTCATAGATGTGATAGCCTCTCTTTTCCCTTTGAGAATATTAATTATTCCTTTTTAAATTTTTTGCTGTTGTTGTTATTTGTTCTATTAACTATGTATCTGCATGTTTTAGCTTTCTTATTTGTTAAGATTGATACTTCTATCAGAGCGTTTGCTGATTCTGGGCTTATACTTCTTTTATATTCCTTTCTCATTTTTATATGGAGACTGTTATTGTTTACAATAATTGCTTTCAGTTATTGTAGAGGGAAATAGACTGTTCAGTTGGGAAGCATATGCCAGTAGCTCATCTTCTGGATGAGTGGTATTTCCTCTTCCCCCAGGTTATAACCAGACTCTGGTGGTACTGCCTTGGTTTTCAGACCTAAAGACTAATATTTTGTAATCCAACTTCACAAAAGTGTGCTGTGTATTCCTTGTTTCAAGTTAAGAATGAATGCAGGAGTAGAAAAAGCCACTCTCATGGGTGCTTTTAACACCAGACCCTCTTGTTGGAGTCTCCAAGACTTCCAAATTATATTTTAGTTTCATAATTACAGTGTAGTGTTTATTTCTATTAATTCAGTCCTGTATTTCCTTTTTTATATCCACCTATCTAGTTATCATCCATCTATCTTACTCTATCTGTCCTTTCTGTCTTTGAAGGATTTTTGAACCAATTTGCCAGATCGATAAAACTTTTCTTGTTTTCCAGAGTGGTTATAAAGGTTTTTTGTGTAAATTAAAAAAATTTCAATCTCTTCTGTACTTTTGTTGTTTCACTTTCAGATTTATTTTGTTATTTCTACATTGTTTTAGTAAAATTTGTTTCTTTTTCCCCCACACTGCTGATTTCAAATAATCAATTGATTTTCTTAATTTTGCTTTCTTAACATTTAATTAATTTATTTTCATGTTATACTCTTGTTTAATAAAAAGTGTTCAGAGTACTAATGTGCCTTGTACATTCAGTTTTGGCTGCTTCTCACAAATTTTGATTTATGAAATTGTGCTCTAATTATTTTCTAGTGTTTTAAATAATAGTTTGACTATTAAACCAAAGAAAAAATGAGAGAACACTATAATTTCCATTTACTGATTTTTAAAAGATGTTTGCTTTTTTTCTGGAAGTCTCAGCAAGTATCTCTATCATATTTCATTGATTCTGCTTGATTTATGCTCATCTTTGTACTAATTAATTAGGTTAGATTGATGAGATATAAGGCAATCTGGCCTGACCAAAAACATATGGCTGATAATGGGGAATTTGGGGTTTACTGAAGACTATTTAGGGTATTGTTTGAAAGGGGAAAGGGAAGAATTGATCCTGGGGTGACAACAAAAATACCTATAAGAGTAGACATTCTTTTTCATTCCTTATTTTATTAAGATGGTCATAATGAAAAGCTAATGGAGGCTACATTATCTAACTAAATACTATTGTTATATGTGAGTTAATGACAAAAATAACGATCTTATATTTGCCTATTAATTCAGTTTTAAAACCCATGATCTCATTTAAGTCTCATACATTCATATGGAATAATTAGGATTTTTATTATTGTTCCTATCATGCAAATACAGATACTGAGACTTAAAGAAGAAATTAAATAACTTCTATAAGTTATGTTCCACATTCAATACGTCTGGGAACTGTGTCTAGGGCTAGCCAAGACAGCACACTTTCTAACTGCACATTCAACTAAATACTATTTTTCTTCTTTACCTATAAACCAAAAGGTTTTTTTCCATTTTAAAATTACCATATAATTTTTTATGCCAATTACCCTATTTTAAATTGCCACTGAAAAAAAAAACCCTATCATTTTCACCAAATCCTTACTTTTTTCTTAGGGGTAAATTATATATAGCCTTAACCTCATAATTCTGCTTACGCCGATGTGGGTAAATATAATTATGTTCTTTTCAATACCATATTTGAAAATGCTGTCACATTGTTTGTACCTTCTCTTTTGTGTTATTCTCTAGCTTCTAGGTTTAATGGTTTAAATTATTATCAACTTCTTAACCGCTTTATATAGGTTACATTCAGATTTTCTGTAGTAGGACTTTATTATCACAATTTGGGAACAATATTAATTGTTGAAAATCATATGCAATTTTTTATGCTGACTTCTGCCTTTTAGTGAATTTTTTAGGTAAAAATTTCTAAGCAATAAGTTTTGCTTTTTTAATCCTTTCAAGTTATAGTGATAGAAACAAAGGTTTTTTTTTTTTAACTTTTTTTTTGCATGGGCAGGCACCAGGAATTGAACCTGGGCCTCCAGCATGCCAGGTGAGAACTCTGCCACTGAGCCACCATCACACCACCCAGAAACAGGAGTTTTAACTCTTTAGGGCTGAATACCATTTCCTGCTCTTAGCTACAGTGTCATATGTAGTAGGTGGTAATTTACAGTAGCTTAAGAAACTGTATTTTGGAGTTGTCCTAAAATTTCAAATCATAGGCTTAAAACAAAGATTCGTGATTTAAAGCTCAGGTTTTAGATTAGCATATGATCAGAATTATTTCCTATTTAATGGATTCTAGTCAAATGCAAAATAGCCAGGCCTGAATTAATGTTTTGGAAATAGATCCCATTTTAAATAATGACCTTGATTGGCTCGTCTTATCTTCTTTCTTCAAGACATACCAGAATGTGTTTCATTCTATCTGGCTTGGAAAATTGGTATTTGGAGATACTTGGAAAATTGATATTTGAAACTTGCAAAAATTTCTAGTAATACGGAAGGAATTGGAGTTATGAGTTAGTACTTTAAGCTTGAAAAAATGGCTCATACTCAGTTTTTGTTGTTTTATTGAAAGAGATGCCTATTTCTTAGACTGTGGATATGTAAAAAAGCAACATGATACAGTAAAGAGGTTCTTGGCTTTGGGTTTGAAAGACCTGGCTATAATGTGTGCTAGCTGTGAGCTAGTAGGTTGGATAACTGGTCTCTCTGAGCCTATTTCTTCATGCATTTATGGGAACAATACTTACCTGATCTCCAAGAGTAAGTTGAGAGAATCAAATGACATTACATATAAAGAAGATGCTGGGATCTGCCAAAAGAAATGTAATGTTAGATATGTGCATTAGCATTGTGTGTGTGTCTGTACTTTAGGCCTAAGTGTAAACAAAACCCTATCCATCCTTCTAGAAAGGGAGAAGGAGAACATAAATGAAAGAAGAGTACCTTTCTTTAATTTTTTTTTCATCTGATGTCTATTTGGATTGGTTCAGATAATGCAGAGAATAATATCACTATAGCTTTGTAGTGTTCATTTTTTGCCTCTTCACTCTTTGCTTTCATGGAGTGATATTTTAGGGATTCTCAAACATTTTGTCAAAATTTGGATATTCTTTCAAACGGCGCTGTGTTTTCTCTATGTTTTCATTTTGATGGTAACAAATATCAATGCAATTTCTCCTGCTGACTTTTGAAGCATTTGAAAATTTCCCCTCTCCTGGTTTTAATTACATCTTTGTGATCATTTTCAATATGCATGTCAATTATTTCAAATTGTCATCCCTCAGAATGATCACTTAGATCAATTATGTTGTAACTTTACTATGGAAACATTTATGTGACACTCAAGACATAAAACTACTGTGTTCTGAGAACACTAAATCAGATCAGATAGGGTCTTCAGGCAGCTTCTATGGAAGCCAAGCACATGGAGACCCACACAACTAACTGTAATAGGAAGTGCTGTGAGCTAACAGCAGTGATATAAACCTAGCAGAGTGTTTTAGCTTGGACTGGACTCCAGTGTACATTTTTAAAATCTGATGGCTGAAAAGTAGGGTAAAAAGATCTGGCACATAACATAAGAAATTTTTTTTTTCATTTATCTAGAGCAGAGTTCACAAGTGGGTGGCTGTAGGCTCGATTTGGCTTGAATATATGTATTTATTTTGGTTCGCAAAATATTTCAAAAGTTTGAGCCAACATGGAAACGTTAGAGATTTCATTGAGAAAGGCCAATTTTTCCAGTTTCTCTTGAAAATTTTTAAAGATATGGTAACACTAGTCTTATATCCCTACATGACATTAGTCACCTGGAGATGAATAGAACCTGCCCACCTGCTCTCAGGCTCTAGTGGTACCACTTCCTATTCAGAGTGGAGAACAACTTGGCAGAACATCAAACAGGACACATATTACCACAAGCATGGGGGTTATGAAGACCTCACCTATTAGGAATAGCCATTACCGTATCCTCTGGATTCTGAATAAGCAAGTTTATTTTATTAATGTGCAAGGGAAAGCCCCATGGTAGGCTGAATCTGTGTCTTCAACTCAAAGATGAAAGAGCAGGATTAGCTCCCTGGGCAGTTTGCTGCCCATGGACCCCTACTAAAGGCCTCTTTGCAGACTTCAGCAAAGTGGAAAATAAAGACAAGGGCATCAGTGCTCAGATTTTGACTTTCAGTCAAATTCTCAGTTCATGGAGAATGGGAGGTCCCCAAAACAAGAGTAAGAACATGACAATGGCTTCACCCTGCTTTTCTACCCAGCTTTTGGAGAAGGCTAGAAAAAGAGCAGGAGATAAAAAAGAATGCAAAGTATATTCCAGTTGTTCGACTGCTGATGGTTTCAGACACACTGATCTGTTCTTTCGCAACCACATCCAAACCATCAGCATATCTTCTTCACTCTGACTTCAAAATATATACATTTCTATGTCCATTTCTTGCTACCTCCAAGTTATTAAACTACATCCAGCTTCCTAGCTGGTCTCCCTGTTTTAACCCTTGCTACCCTATGGTTTCTGGTCTATTCTGTACTCATCAGCCAAAGTGATCCTTATCCCCTAAATAGGATTGATTTTTCTTCTGCTCAGAACTCTGCAGTGACTTCCCACCTCCCTTAGTATAAAATGTTCTGTGGCCTCTGATTTCATCTCTTAACAATCTCTTCCTTGTTTACTCTTCTTTGGCCACCTTGGTAATCTTGAAATCCCTGACATGTTCTCCCTCAAGGGCCCTTGCATCTACTCTTCTCTAGCCTGGAAAATTCTTCCTTCAGGACCTGCATGGCTTAATCTCTTCCTCCATTCAGGTCTCTGGTTAATAACACCTCATTGGAAAGGCTTTCCTTTACTAGTGTGTCCTCTCTAAAGGGCATACTCACTCCCATCACTCTTTATCCATCTATCTCATTTTTTCATTCTTTGGAACACTTACTGCCGTGTGACGTATTATCCATTTTCTATGCACTGATTTGTTTATTAAATCAGGTAGCCAATATATTATCAGTTCAGGGAGAGCAGGACCTTTGCTTATTTTGTTTACTGGCATCCCTACCTCCTCTTACAGTGCATGGCACACAGCAAGGATGAGAAAATCTGTGTGGTATCGATGGTACTCTTGCAGTTTTGCTCAGTTTTTGACCATGCTGGGAATCAGTATCAGAGTAAATGGGCCTCTGCTATTCCCTGGCTCCTAAAACCACAACCAAACTGTAAAATAGCTTAGATCTTTAAAAATCTATCCATAACTTTGCATGCATGGCAGGTACGTGTTGTACAATACACCTAAAATATACACACAGTTTTTTAAAACCTGCACTATACATGGTAATGATCATGAGAAGCTGTTCCCAGGATCTATGTAACCTGAACAGAAAATAAAGACTTCTGTTTGACCATGAGTGCTACAAATTCAAGAAACTGTGGCATCCACATGATTTGGGACATACAATTCAGTTTGGACTGGGCTGAACGTCTAAGCATTTTGTGGTTTCTCCATAAGACATGACAATAGAACTCTCCAGACAGTGTATTGTGCAGTTTTATTTCAGGTTATCTTAAAATCACAAAGTTATGGGGGGGGGTAGAAAATGACACATCTTACCTCCTATGGAACTCTGCTTTGAAAATAAAAATTATCCAAAAAATCAGGAAAAAAAGAAAATATAAGAAACTTTTGATAGACTGGATGAGAAGGAAATGCAGGAGAGAATATTTTGAGTCTGGATAAGTTTTACCACAATGCAAAAATAATCCCCCTGCTCTTACTGTTCCTTCAGCAAATGATACATGGAAAAATTTATGTGATTTAGTGGGATCTCCTACCATCAGGGAAAAGCACTGGATGGGGTAAGTATTGTAGGAAACCCTGATTGTGAACTTGTGTTTTTCACCAGCTTGACCTGTATGCATATGTATTCCCCCCAAAATGATGAAATATCTAATTTCGTTCAATATGTTGTTTCACAGATCTGCCTCATTCCCATTTAGTTCTGGTTATTCCTCTTTTGCACTCTCTTTTTTTCTTACAACCTGAAGGAAAAAAAATAAACTCAACATCTGAGGAAAGGCTTTTCATCAACCTAAATGCATGCTTTCTTCTCCATCCATGGGTTAATGTTTCCCCAGTTGTGCTTTTCTGTTTTATACTAAGTAATTTGAAGGCATTCTCATTTATTCAGAAAATGTTTATTTACTGCTTACCAGAGGGGGGAACAAAAGATAACACTCTTTGAGTGCTTTCTATGGTCTGAGTAAGCTCCAAAGAGAATTTTTATAGGCACTAGTTGAAAAATCCATCAAAGAAATATGTTGAGAGAAAAGTAAACAAACGATGTTCTTTTCTTGCAAAAGATAGGCACTTAATCCTGGTGTTCCGTGGAAAACTTTACTGTAAGTTGTATATAGGGATATGTATGCCAAAAGCTCTCTATCAAAATAACTACAAATTCTAACACCCTAGAAGAATGTCTCAGAAGAAGCCAGGACCAGATGTTCCATGACATACACATAAACAGCACACGGGAACATGCTTATGTATTTTACTAGCCTTTCTTCCTCAGGCTGAGATGTCTAAACCAGAGATATAGGAAAGGTTATGCCAACATTGCATAGAACATTCTCAGTCTCTCTTCATGCCTGCAGATGGAAACATAAACACCATTTCAGAGACCAGCTGAGTGGGTGGCCCCCTGGGTGTCTTTTTTTTTTTTTAGAGAAGTTTTAATCAGCAAATTATTTAGATGACAGCGTGTATTGTGTTTAGCTGAATCTGTAGCAGGAAGTAGGTAGAAAGCAGCCACAGAAGCAGAAAGTTAATGTCTTTTAATATTCCCCGTGTTATTTTAAACCAAAATTGGGGCTGCTAGTGGTTCCAGTAGCAGGAAGACTTGTCTGTAGGAAAACATTTCTGTACTTTTTTGTTGGGTCTACCAGTGGACCCTGTTGGTGTATTTCATGAAGGCTGTGAAAATGGACATTATAGTTCCCATGGTGAGGGGGTGCTGCCCAAGGAGGGGGAGATCAGAAAAATACTTGGGAGTGTAGGGGTTAGGGGGAGGCCTTTGACACCTGGAATGGTTGGGGAAAGGCAAGTTCTACTAAGTTTGTTTCGTGCTCGGAGTTGAAAATATTTCCAAGAAGTCCGTTTGTCTTCATTGGTAAATCCTGTGTAGAAATTGTGGTGGGGCCTTTGCTGAAGGCTGGAGGGTCTCGCCCCACTGGACGTTGGGTGGCCCCTCTACTTGTAAAGTAAAGATCATAAAAGGCTGGTCTAAATATCAATACAGAACATTCCATGGACAATGGATTCTGGACTACATCCTCATAAAGATTATTTCTTGCTCTTTTGAGAACTAATATTAAGGATTCTGGGTAGTTGTATGGCTGTACTTCTGTGACTTTCATCCATGAACATTTTGAGAAAAAAAGAGACTCTCAGTGAAATTATTTGCAAAAGTTAAATTTTTTATTATATTTTCTTTTTTTTCCTGATTTTTTGGATAATTTTTATTTTCAAAGCAGAGTTCCATAGGAGGTAAGATGTGTCATTTTCTACCCCCCCCCATAACTTTGTGATTTTAAGATAACCTGAAATAAATTCGTAAGTGATGGGGTATGATTCAAATAAGGCCTTAAACATGAATAACTCAAAATAATTCCCTTTTATAAATAAATAAACTGAGACTCACACAGGTGAGGTATGCCCAAGGCCACCGACCACATTGGAGGCAGCCTCCGTGTCTCAGGCTGGTGACTCTCCACCCTACCCCATGCCTGGCTGTATGCACAGTCCACAAGTGTCTTCTGGTTTGGGGACAAAAAGAGCCTCTCACCACCATCAACTGCAGTCCAAACTGCAATGGCAACCTGTTGGAGAAAGACTTTTTCTCTTAGTCATCATATATTGACTCCCTGTTATGGCCAGACTCTGTACCAGGTTCTTTACTTTGCTGATCTCAAATCCTCAGGACAACCCAATGTGGCCCTGTTATCATTGCGCTCACTCTACAGGTGAGTGAGCTGAGTCTCAGAGATGTTAAGGAACCTGGTCAAGTCACACAGGGAGAAGGAGATGAAGCTGGGATCCAAGCCATGGTGGATGCTGTTTGATCCTCTTCTCTCTGCACAATGCAGAGGGATGCCAGAGCTCTGTGCAAACACCTCCCTCCACCCCACTCCAGAGATTGCTGCCACGCTTGGCTTGTTGCCTGGCACCTGTGACTTGGAACTGGCAGCAGCTGGGCTTCACGGGTCTCCGAGGTCCCGGCTGGGTGGGCACATCACTCTCCACCACGCGAAAGGGCGTTTGGTTTGCCTTAGCTCACCATTGGGTGGAGCCCACTTTGGGCAGAACACTTGGTGGCTGAATAAACACTTGGAGCCTCTTGGAAAGGCTGCCTGGGCTGGCGGTTTGACACTGATTTGGGCTGTTTGGAGAGGCGCCACTGAAAGCCAGTCTTGACCACTGTAAGCTGTGGAGAGACCTTGCCTTCTTAGCATCTCAGTGTCCTAGTTTCTAGGAGGGCAACTGAGGACAAACAAACTCTGCTATTTCTGCTGAGTTTCTCTTCCCCATGCAGAGGACAGAGGCGGGAGGTGCCTCTGAAATGCTGGACGAAATAAACTAAATGCAGCCAGAAGGGAAGAGTCTGCTTCAGGAGCTCACACCTGGGAGGGTGATAGGGACACACAACCCTGGGCACAGATGGCGGAAATTCCTTTTTACTTTCAAAGTGCTTGGAACTGGCCCCTTAACAGAGCTGTTTGCTTTTGTCACCTTGAGGACCATGATGGAGGCTTTTGGGAACTAAGGCTGGAACTCATGCTACAGGTCCTTTTCCTGGCTAGGACTTGTCCAGGGGTCTCAGGGGGGCACGGTGGCTATGACCAGGAGCCCAGGAAAAGTGCAGGAGAGTGGGAGTTAGGACATGACTATGAAAGCTGTCACATGAAGGTTAAAGATACATGGGTAGGGAGAGTGTTTTCTGGTGGGCAAAACCAGCCCATTACGCAAAGGAAGTTGGGGAAGCTGCTGTGAAACTAGAGTGCAAACATCAAGGACGAATTCATAGTATTTTTTCATTAGCTTATATAAAGATCTAATCTATGCACATTTGCAAACTTGCTGGAGATCCTCAAACTAACCCAATAGAATATCTGTGATATAGTAAATATTCTTTGACCGAGGATATAAATAGTTCCTTTTTCTGATTGAACTAGGAGTTTGGAGATTCAAGATGGTTGGTGGGATAATAAAGCACTATTTTGTTCTTGAAGATGTAATGAGGAAGAAACAAAGAAGATATGACCATTATGTCGCGCATATGCAAATCCATTTTTTTCCAAAACGTAACCTGTAGGAGAACCACCTCTGGGGCTTGAGATTTGCGTCACTGACTTTTAAAAAAAAAAATTAGAGAAGTTGTGGATTTATAGAAATATCCCTATGCATATAATACAGTATTCCCATGTACCATCCTGTTATTAACATACTGCATTGGTGTGGTTCATTTGTTACAATTGAGGAAAGCACATTTTCATACTGGTACTATTAACTATAGACCTTGGTTTAACTTGGGGTTCACAGTTTGTATTGTACAGTACCACGAATATATTTAAAAAATTTTTATTCCTGTAACATACACAACTTAACATATCCCCTTTTAACCACATTCAAATATATAATTCGTTAATTACCTTCACAATGTTTTGTTACCATCACCCCCATCCATTACAAAACTTTTCCATCAACTTAAATAGAAACTCTGCATTTTAAGTTTTAACTCCCTATTCCCCATCCCCACTCCATCTCCTGATAACTATATTCTAAGTCTTGCCTCTTTGAGTTTGCTTATCCTAGTTACTTTATAACAGTGAGATCATATAATATTTGACTTTTTGTGTCTGGCTTATTTCACTCAACATGATATCTTCCAAGTCCATCCATGCTGTTGCATGTATTAGGACTTCATTATTTCATGGCTGAATAATATCCCATTGTGTGTATATACCATACTTTGTTTATCCCTTCTTCAGTTGCTGGATACTTGGGTCGCTTCCACCTTTTGGCAATTGTGAATAATGCTGCTGTGAATATTTGTGTGCAAATATCTGGTCAAGTCCCTGCTTTCAATTCTCTTGGGTATACAAAAGTGGATTGTTAAGTTAAAGTCTCCTACTATTAATATAGAATCATCAGTTTCTCCCATGAGAACTATTCATACTAATATATTTTGGAGTTCTGCAGTTAGGTTCATATATATTTATAATTGCTATGTCTTCTTTTAAAATTGAACTCTATTGGAGTATAGCAATTGTTTTTCCTCTTGTAACATTTTCAGACTGAAAATTTATTTTATATAACAGTATCACTACCCTAGCTCTCTTTCAGCTATTGCTTTCATGCATATTTTTTTCCATTCTTTCATTTTCAAATTATTGATGCCGTTGAATTTAAGATGAGTCTTTTGTAGACAATGTATTGTTGGGTCATACCTTTTTATCCATTCTGCCAATCTTTGCCTTTTTACTGGAGAGTTTCATCCACTGACATTTAAAGTCACTACTGATAATGCAGAACTTTTTCCTGCCATTCTGCTCTGCAGCCTTTTATGTCTTATACTTTTTTGTTACTCAATTTTTCTGTTAATGCCTACATTCATATTATTCGATTTTTTGTATTGTACCATATTGCGTGACTTCTCATTTCTATCTGGATTTATTTTTCATCAATTTTCCTTGTAGTTACCAGGTTAAATTGTAGCATCCTAAATATATATACCAATCATGTTTGATTTGCTACCAATTTGACATCAACAGCATACACATATATTGTTCCTATATCCCTTCTCCCCTACCACCTATTTTGTACTTGTTACAAATTATATCTTTATATATTCTATGTCCAAAATCATAGATTTAGCATTACTTTTTATGCATTTGCAGTTTAGTACCTGTGCTGGTTTGAAAGGATGTGTGTCCCTTAGAAAAGCCATGTTTTAATATAAATCCCATTTCATAAAGGCAGAATAATCCCTATTCAATGCCGTATATTTGACACTGTAATCAGATCATCTTCCTGGAGATGTGATTTAATCAATAGTGGTTGTTAAGCTGGATTAGGTGACGACATGTCTCCACCCGTTTAGGTGGGTCTTGATAAGTTTCTGGAGTCCTATAAAAGAGGAAACATTTTGGAGAATAAAGGAGATTCAGAGAGAGCAGAGAATGCTGCAGCACCACAAAGCAGAGAGTCCATGAGCCAGTGACCTTTGGAGATGAAGAAGGAAAATGCCTCCCGGGGAGCTTCATGAAACAGGAAGCCAGTAGAGAAAGCTAGCAGGTAATGCCATGTTCACCATGTGCTGTTCCAGCTGAGAGAGAAGCCCTGACTGTGTTCACCATGTGCCTTCTCACTTGAGAGAGAAACCCTGAACTTCATCAGCCTTCTTGAACCAAGGTATCTTTCTCTGGATGGATGCCTTAGGTTGGACATTTCTATAGACATGTTTTAATTGGGACATTTTCTTGGCCTTAGAACTGTAAACTAGCAACTTATTAAATTCCCCTTTTCAAAAGCCATTGTTTCTGGTATACTGCATTCCAGCAGCTAGCAAACTAGAACAGTACCTGCCGGCAGTAAAAAGTAGAATTACATACAAAAAAAAAAAATAACACAATAGTACTGGCATTTATAATTACCCATATGGTTACCCTAACTGGAGGTCTTTTTTCTTTATGCCACATTGAACCACTGTGTAGAGTCTTTTCCTTTCAGTCTGAAGAACTCCCTTTAGCATTGCTTATAGGACAGGTCTAGGGATGAACTCCCTCAGCTTTTGTTTATCAGGGAATATCTTCATCTCTCCCTCACTTTTGGAAGAAAGTCTTCCGGGATATAAAATTCTTGGTTGGCAGTTGTTTTCTTTCAGCACTCTAAGTATTTCAACCCAATTGCCTTCTTGCCTCCATGGTTTCCTGTGAGAAATTGGAACTTAATCTAATTGGGACTCCCTTGCTTTTCTCTTGCAGTTTTTAGAATTCTCTTTCTCTGCCCTTTCTATTTGATAGTTTGCTCAGTAAGTAATAGGGCATATTTTTACTCAATTTTATCTTGCTTGGTGTTTTGGTTTCTTGGATGTTGTGCTGGCTTGAAATGATGTCTGTACTCTAGAAAAGCTGTGTTTTAATCAAAATTCCATTCTGTAAAGGCATTCAATACTGTATGTAATTAGATCATCCCCCTGAAGATGTAACCCAATCAAGAGTGGTTATTAAAATGGATTAAGGGAGATTAACCCACCATTTGGGTGGGTCTTGATTAGTTTCTGGAGTCCTATAAAATAGGAAACATTTTGGAGAATGGGAGATTCAGAGAGAGCAGAGAATGCTGCAGCACCATGAGGCAGAGAGTGCATCAGCCGGTGCTTTGGAGATTTTCCTTCTGAAGGAAAACACCTCCTGGGGAGCTTCACGAAACAGGAAGCCAGGAGAGAAAGCTAGCAGATGATGCTGTACTCATCATGTGCCCTTACAGCTGAGAGAGAAGCCGTGACTGTGTTCACCATTTGCCTTCTCATTTGAGAGAGAAACCCTGAACTTGATCAGCCTTCTTGAACCAAGGTATCTTTCTCTGGATGCCTTTGATTGGACATTTCTATAGACTTGTTCTAACTGGGACATTTTCTTGGCCTTAGAACTATAAACCAACAACTTATTAAATTCCCCCTTTTTAAAAGCCATTTTGTTTCTAGTATATTGCATTCTGGCAGCTAGCAAACTAGAACAGATGTGCATATTCACATTTTTTGCTAAGTTTGGGAAGTTCGATGTCACTATCTCTTTGAATATTTCTGCCCCTTTCTCTCTTTCATTTCCTTCTGGGACTCCCATAATGCATATGTTAGTACACTTGATGGTGTCCTAGATGTCTCTTAGGCTATTTTTTCTTTTCATAGTTCTTTTCTGTTTCTGCTTTTCAGTCATACTCACTTCAATTGTCTCATCTTCAGGTTCATTGCTTCTTTCCTTCCGCCAGCTCCAATCTGCTCTTGAATCCCTCCTGGGGAATTTTCATTTCAGTTATTGTAGTCTTCATCTCCAGTAGTTTTGTTCAGTTCCTTTTTAAACTTTCTATCCCTTTATTGAGATTCTCATATTATTCATGTGTTGTCTTCCTGATATCTTTAAGTTCTTTGTATGTTCCCTCATCTCTTTGAGCATATTGAAGGAGATGAAATCTTTGTTTGGTATGTCCACAGTCTGGTCTTATTTGTTGATATTTTTGGATTTGTATCCTCTTTCTTTGCATGGGTCATCATTTCCTAGTTTTTTTTTTAATCTTTTGTTGCATACTGTACATTTTAATATTTAAAATGTTAACTGTGGGATTCATTCCCTGAAATGTCTGTTTCTTGAGTTTGTAACCAGCTGATAATATGACAGAGATTTTCTTGAGCATCAGGAGTTAATAAAATGAAGCAAACCTAGGCATAGAGAAGACCTTTCACTATTTATTCAAATTAGCTTTGCATCAACTGGCTCCCCAGCAGAGTTCAGCACTCCTAACAAGAAGGTCAGCCCAATGCAAATGCAAAGAGCAAGGTCATCTTTGTCTTTTCTGGCCCTGTGTCTTTTCCTGGGTTTGTGCTTTCTGGTGGCCTTGGGAGTTTTGCTTACAGGAGTTTGAATGCCCCTTCTTCCTAAGAAACAGATATTCTCACTCTTCCAATTGTTCCACTACCATATTTAAAGCAGATAAGCCTTTGACCTAGGCTGTCTACTTCAGTTGTTTCTTATATTGCTTTCATTGTTTCAAGCTGACTTTGCCTAGAGGACAAATTCTGGGAGCCTGGGCAAGCCAGAGAGGAGTTTCCCAAGTGAGTTTTTCCAACTGTAGTAAGGCAAAAACCCACAAAGGGAGCACCAGTGGGCTCCAAAGTGCCCTAGGGAAGGTCACCATTCACTTCTTCCATGGCTCTCCAAAACTGTGCTTTCTTTACTCAGCCCTTGCCCAGTAAAGCAGCCCTTCAACTGTCCTTTTAACTCTGAGGACATGTACATTTTTTAAGTCTCTTCCACTGCCATTGCCCTGGGCGTGTTGAAACAATGGTCACCCTCAGAGTCATAACCTCATTGATCTGAAGTAGCTGATCTAAAGCCATGATCAGCAATTGACCCATACACTCACTCTTGCAGAATTGGATTTTTATGCCCCTTTCTGACATCAGCAAGCTAGCCCAGGACCAGATCTCATTGCTGCTTGCCATGATCGTTGGGGTTAGGTGATGATAATCGCCCTGCAGAGTGAGCAGTTTACTGGTCTTTACTGTAATTTACCAGCCACTTTCTCCTGGCTGTTCCTTGGATGCTTCACAGTCTTCTACTGGACACTGGAGTATCAAAATAGTTGATACTCCCCACTATGTGGGACATGACAACCAGGGTGAAAGTCTCCCTAGTGGTGTGTGAGATGACCCCCAGGGATGAGTCTGGCCTTGGCACCATGAAATCAACAATTCCATCCTGGCCAAAAGAGGGAAAAGAAGTGTAACAAATAAGGGATCAGTGGCTGAGAAAGTTCAAATAGAGTCGAGAGGCTACTCTGGAGGTCACTCTTATGCAAGCTTCAGTTAGACATTGCTACTTATCATAATATGCCATCTCCCAACTGAAACCATTCCAGCCAATCCTAAAGAACACTTAGGGCAATATATAAGAGTCTGCAAGAGTTCCATGCACTAGGGTAACTTTCCAGAAATCTACACCCTCCAGATAGGTGCCTGGACCAGACAAGTCCTGAAACCTAGAGGGGCCAGCCTTCCCAGAACATCAGCTAGTTCCATCTCCCTACCTCATATTATGGACAGCCCCTTCCAACATGAAAAAGTTAGAAAGGCCATAGCCCAAATATTTCTAAAGAGTGGGAGAAAGATCACAGGTAATGGTGGAGTTATACAGAGAAGATAGGGTTTAACAAATGAGCATGATTGCTCAATCATTATATTGATATTCCTTTTAGCCTCCAGTATCGTAGAGCAGCTAGAAGTAAAAACCTAAAATTGTGGAATTGTAACCCATGCCAAACTCTGAAATCTGTTCTATAACTAATTATTGCACTATCCTTTGGAATTTATTGCTTTTTTGTGTATATGTTATTGTGCTGGTTTGAAAGAAAGTATGCCCCCTAAGAAAAGCCATGTTTTAATATAAATCCCATTTCATAAAGGTAGAATAGTCTCGATTCAATACTGTATGTTTGAAATTGTAATGAGATCATCTCCCTGGATGTGATTTAGTCAAGAGTGGTTGTTAAATTGGATTAGGTGACGACATGTTTCCACCCGTTTGGGTGGGTCTTGATTGGCTTATTGGAGTTCTATAAAAGAGGAAATATTTTGGAGAATTAGAGATTCAGAGAGAGCAGAGAACACTGCAGCACCATGAAGCAGAGAGTCCACCAGCCAGTGACCTTTGGAGATGAAGAAGGAAAACGCCTCCCGGGGAGCTTCATGAAACCAAAAGCCAGGAGAGAAAGCTAGCAGATGATGCCGTGTTCGCCATGTGCCCTTCCAGCCAAGAGAGAAGCCCTGACTGTGTTCACCAGGTGCCTTCTCATTTGACTTCGCCATGTGCCTGAACTTCATCGGCCTTCTTGAACCAAGGTATCTTTCCCTGGATGCCTTTGATTGGACATTTCTTTAGACTTGTTTTAATTGGGACATTTTCTTGGCCTTAGAACTGTAAACTAGCAACTCATTAAATTCCCCCTTTTAAAAGCCATTCTGTTTCTGGTGTATTGCATTCCAGCAGCTAGCAAACTAGAACAGTTATTTTTCACAAAAAAGAAAAAAACTCAATTGTGATGATAAAAAAATATTTATTCCTTCTATCCTCCTATGTCCTAGAGTAGCTGGAAGGAAAATTCTGAGATGATGGTATTGTAGTCCAGACTCTGGGATCTGTCCTGTAACTACTTTTTGAAGAGTGCTTTAAAAACTGTTGCTATTTTCTTTCTTTGCTTTGTATATGTGTTATATTATACAATAAAAAAAAGTTAAAAAAAAAAGTTGTTTCAGACAGTTCCTGCCTATTTAATAGTTGTTCTGATGGAGTGACTGTGTCCTGGAGCTTCCTACTCTGCCATCTTCCAACAATTGAATTTTAAAATGGTTTGTTTTTCTATTCCCTGGTGATTTCTAGCCAGATAAAATAATTTCACTTGTGTATATTATTTCTCACACTGTGTCTCATGGAAAACACTGCAATTACCGTGGATTTGAAAAATTTCTGACAGACATAAGAGACGTGTTACTCCGAGTAGCCTGGAAAGATGTCCAAATGGTCAAATGAATTAGTGTGATTAATGAGCAATGCAAGGGTCAGCCGCAGAGGTGGAGCTCTGGGTTAAACTTCTTTTCCTTAATTCCAATGAATAAGGAATGGGTACAAGCTCAGATATAGAAAGTTGAGTTAGGGTCTGGATAAAACAGAATCAGGATAACATAGCCCTGAATGAGTTGTGCCTCTTCCCCAACTGTGTGTCTCATGTCCCAAGTCAGTCCTTTCTTATTGAGTAAACATTTGATGGGGATAATGGAAAGACTTCTGGGAGAATGTCTTGTCTTCTCATATGCCAAAAGTCAAATATTTAAGGGGCTGACAGCTTTCTCATCCTCCAAGGGCTCAGTTTAAATAACAACCACTCTCCCATGCCTGGAGACCTTCTTTGACCATCCAAAATGTTAGTTCTCACTCTTATAATTTCACAGCTCCCTGGACATTACATTAATCAGAATTGTAATTCACACCTGTGTGATTATTTGTTGAATATCTCTCTCCCATGGAGACAAGGACGATGCCTGTAATCTTCACTTATATTTTTTTGGCCCCTTACATCATTGCTGGTTCACAGTAGGTGTTTAATAGTATAGGAAAAAGGAATGATGAATGAATAACTCCTCTCAACTGCTACTAAATCTTGTTGTGATAACCCATTCTTTATATACTAAGACTATTTGAGATGGTCAGAGAGGTATATTGGTTTGATCAGTTCAATATCTTTCTAAGAGTAGAAATTTTTCTAGATGAGAAACTAAGGATACAATTTTATAAAATCAATTCTAGGTTTCCAGATGATAATGCTTACTTGTAGCTTTGTTTTAAAATCTCTGAGCAACTCAGTTATATGGGGCTTAAATTTCAGGGAAGGGGGATTACATTGTCAAAATTAGATTCCACAAATTAAGCTATAAGATACCACTTCACACCCATAAGGATGGTGTTCTGATTTTCTAAAGCTGTCAGAATACAATATACCAGAAATAGATTGGCTTTTTAAAGGGGATTTATTAAGTTACAAATTCCAATTCTAAAGCCATGAAAAGGTTCAGATTAAGGCACCAACTTTCTTTCATCCAAGAAAGGCCAGTCAAGTTTGGGTTTTCTCTGTCACATGAGAAGGTACTGGTGATGGCAGCTGTCTTTCTCTCCAGGCTTCTGATTTCAAAGGGCTCTCTCAGCACCTCCAAGTGTCTATGCTGGCATCTGCTCTCTGAGTTGACTCTTTTAAGGACTCTCGTAAACTAATTAAGACCCACCTTGAATGGGCTCATTTCCACTGAAAACAGTCTAACTTAAGGCCAGTTTATGGGTGGGCTACATCTTCATGGAAACAATCTAATCAAAAGGTCACACCCTAAATAGTAGACTCACCCCCACTAGATTGGATTAAGATTAGAAAAGCCAAGAACATGGCTTTTCTTGATTATATAACAGTTTCAAACCAGCACAGTTGAGAATTATTTAAAAAAAGATATGAAAAAGATGAAGTGTTGGAAAGGATGCAGAGAAATTGAAACTCTAGTGCATTGGTGGTGGGAAGGTAAAACAATGCAGTCCCTATGGAAAGCAATATAGCAGCTCCTCAAAAACTTAATATAGAATTACTATTTGACCTGGTAATCCCACTTTCTAGGTATATACTAAAAGAAAGTGAACATAGGGTCTCAAAGAGGTACTTGTATAGCGATGGTTATAGTGGCATTATTCACAATAGCTAAAAGGTGGAAAACAGCCCAAGCGTTCATCAAAAAAATGAATGGATAAACAAATATATATATATACACAATGGAGTATTATGTGTCCATAAGAAATAATGAAATTATGAGATATCCTGCAACATGGAAGAAACTTGAAAGCATCATGCTCAGTGAAATAAGGAAGACATAGAAGGGCAAATATTGTATGACATTCACTTTAAGAGTTGACTAGAAAAAGCAAATTTTCAGAGATAGAAAATAGATTGGAGGTTACAGGAGAATGGGTGAGGGGGGAAACGAGGAGTGTTTGGGAAAATGCAAACACAATTAGATTCCTCTTTTCTCACCTGTCACCAAGTCTCTGTATATCCTCCTAGTGAAGATTTATGAAAATACCATTGTGAGGCTTGTCAAAGTCATGGGAACCAAAGGCTGATGGCCATTGCATCTGTCTTTTCAGCCATAACTTAAGTTTTTTTGCTGCAGTTCAATGTTTAGGCAATTTCCATGCCCCTGTCTTTCAGTAAGCAATGCTGTTGGGTCTTAATATGAGTATCAGATCTATAGGGTGAAATGTTTTATGTGAATATTTCAAACATTTTTTTCTACTGATTTAAGGATAAATGTCTAGAATAAATATCAAAGGGCCATAAACTAACAAAGGAGAACTTCATAAAATTGTCAAACTGAAGAAAAACAGTTGACAAAATCCTCCTCCAGGATATTGAAGACTATTTTTTAAAAATTTTATCTGTAATTTTTTTAATTAGAGAAATTATGCAGAAAAACTGTGCACAAAATATAGATTTTCCCTATATATTTCACCTGTGATTAACACCCTGCATTAGTGTGGTACATTTACTACAACTCATGAAAGAATATTTTTATAATTGTACTATTCACTGTAGTTCATGGTTTACAATTAGGTTCACTGTGTTGCATAGTCATGTTTTTTGTATGTTGTAATGTTTATTCTAGAAACCTATATACAATCTGAACTTTCCCTGCCAGTTGGAGGCTAATTGCTAAAAGCAGATATGGGTGCAAACATTGACCTTTTATATCTGGTTTGAGTCTGGCTCAATATTTTCTCCAAAAGCAATTCTAACTCCACAGAGCCCATGCAGGCAAGGGGAAAGACTGAATGAAATGCCCTGTTTGGAAGCATTTGCTTTGCTCCCCGTAATATGCCACTGTAGTGGACAATATTCAGTCCCAGTAGACTCTGGCGAAATGTCTTCCACAACCGAGATGACAGCAGTGTATGGCTAAAGCCTCTCGGTGGTCTGTGCCTCAGCTGGAGATGACAGATGCCATTGGGGCCTTTGCATTCCCTCTCACTCTGTTCCCATTTTGCATGGACAAGAAATACAAAGAGGGATATATATTTGGAGTACAAATACTTGCCTTTTTTAGGCTGAACCAGTATGTTTCAAATAGTGCTGCTATTTACTGCCTAGACAATTTAAATATTTTGAAATAATTTTGATAAGTTTACACATTTCACCATGTTTTCCAATATCCAACTTGTTTTCTTCTCTTAGCCTGTCTTAACTGTTTGACTTTTTAAAAATTACCATTTGCACACAACAGTTTCTAAATCACAGTGTCAAGTCAACGACTAACAATATGACAACAGAAAAAAGTTTTAGCCTCTTTTTTTCTGGTTCATTTCACCCTTTGGAACCCTTTCACTAGGGCTGTCTAGCAAATTACTGTTTCCTTTTAAAGCTTGAAAGACAATAGGAAAATATGATTGTTATATTGATTAAAGACTGCAGAGCTTTAGCCATAATTGTCTCTCATTTTGTAAATATCCACTTCATCCTTTGCAACAATTTGCATTCATTTGAAAACACAAACTCAAACTTGGTTGTACCCCAAGATTGCATTTTAGTCCCAGAACTTGGTCTTCCTTGGTAGATTTACCATTTAGAAAGAGGGAAAGTAAGCTGTTAACTCTGTAGAGATGGATGTGAGCAGATCCCTCCATTCATACAGCAAGTATGGAAGGCCGCTTTACCCAAAGCATAGAGGGCCAAACTAGCTCCAAAATTGGTACCACCTTAGACCTGATCACTCATGCCCTTCTCCTCTGGGGGTCTCCAGACCATCACTCTACAATGACAAGGGGTCCTACCACCCAGTGTCCTCTCACAGTGTCCCCTCAATGCAGTGGCATCATGTTCTCCCAAGTCAGTTTGGGGTGAAGGAAGGATGGCTTTTCTTTGCCCTGCTCTTCTGTGGCTGTGGACTTAAATCATCAGCATGTGAAATTCATCTATGGCTGATCATATCTGCGATTGGCCAAGTGGCATACCTTCCCCATTGAGTGTTTTTTAATTTAATTAGCTGGAGGCTTAAAAGTGAGAAGAGAGAAGAGAGCTCAGCAGCTCACATCCAGGTATTTAGAGATTCAGAAAGAACATACATGAACCGAGAAGCTGGGAGAGAGGACCAGCAGATGTCACCATATGTCCTTACATGGTAACAGAGAAACCCAGGGGAAAGCCAACTGCCTTTCCTCCAAAGAACTGTAAATTTGTAACTAAGTAAATCCACCTTATAGAAGCCAGTCCATCTCTGGTGTATTGCGTTCTGGAAGCCTTAGCAATTGAAAACAGTAGAAGACATGAAATCTGTCAAAAAGGGCAGAGTTAAATAAAGAATAGGACTAGAGTAGTATGAAATGATATCAAGAGACCACGCACCCTGATTAGACAATCAGCAAATACACGAGAACCTCTTGTCTACCCATTATTCTAAATCTTTACTGATAAATTACTCTACCTCACATGGATCCCCAAATTTTGTAACATATGTTGTTTTTATCAAGGTAAAAGTCAAATAACATAAAATTAATCATTTTTAAAGTCAACAATTTAGTGATATTTAGTACATTCACAATATTGTGCAACCATTACCCTGATATCTAGTTCCAAAACATTTTCATCACATCAAAATGAAACACCAAACCCATTAGTGGTCACTGTCCATTCCTTCCTTCTCCCAGCCCCTGGAAATCATTAATCTGCTTTCTGTCTCTGCAGATCTACCTATTATGTATACTTTGTATACATGGAATCATACAATATGTGACCTTTTGAGTCTGGCTTCTTTTACTTAGCATGATGTTTTCAAGGTTCATCCATGTTTGAGGATATATCAATTGTTAATTCCTTTTCATAGCTGAATAAT
>PVIY010007238.1:39979-83230 GCA_004026745.1 Myrmecophaga tridactyla | reverse complement strand
GGAAGTAATGTTTCTTAAAGTGGGATTCTCAGACTAGAAGCAGCAGCATTACTTATGGACTTGCTTAAAATGCAGAATCCTGGGCGAGACCTTCGCATACTGACTCTGAATATCTGGAGGTGGAGCAGGAAATTATCCTGCCAAGCACTCCATATGATTCTTATGCATGTTAGAATTTGAGAATCACTATTTTTTTTAATTGGAGTGAAATTCATATAACATAGTTAAACATTTTAAAGTGAGTAAGTCAGTGGCATTTACTACATACACAATGTTCTGTAACCAGCACCTCTATCTAGTTCCAAAACATTTTCATCCCCTCCAAAGAGACATGGTATAGATTAAGCAGTCACTAGCCATTCTGTTCCTCTTCCAGGACCTAGAAGGCACCTATTTGCTTTATATCTCGGTAGATTTATCTATTCGGGATATTTCACATAAATAAAATTGCAAATATATAACTGTTGCACCTGGTCTTTTTTTTTTTTTTTCTGGTCTTATTTTGTCTTTAATTTTTTGTAGTGTACCATTTTGATTTTCTCACTTTAAAAATATATTTTAGCGATTTTCTTAGTGTTTGCCTGTGTCCCTGTCCACAGGGGCCTTTCCAGCATAGAGACTATAGAAAGCACTAGGTATGGACTAAGAAATGAACTTTATTATAGGAATTTACTTACAGGAGTAAAGAAGGATCCTAATCAGGGAATCATGCTGCTCCCTGATTAGGCTGATTCAGAGGTGAAAAGACCCCATACTTAGGCAGGAATCAACAGGGTTGATTTAGGGCCTGAGACAGACATTCCATTGAGTATGAGAACATGGGTACAACACAGGGGGCCCGTAACACACAGGTAGGATTGATTATAGTTTGTGTGCACAGGGAAAGGATTATAGGCTGCTTTGTGGATAACAGTACACATGGTAATATCATAAGGACTTCAGGAAGGAGGTAGGGTATAAATTAACATCCTATGCAGAGAAGGGTCTGATCTCTTACATACATTGGCCCTCTACACATTCCTCCTCGCATAGGGGGGTTAACTTAAACACTAACTGATCCAGGTCATGCAAGCGGCTGTGTGCTTTCAAGTTTTACAGAGACTTTGGGAATGTCTCAGTCTTAGGTTCCCACACCCTGGAAATTACCGTTAGCATCTTAAATTGACAAAAATCTATTTGGGATCAATCCTAACTTAGCTTTATCAACATACAAGATCTCTACTCCCCCATCCCCCCCAAAGCACTCTACTCCTACCCAGCTCTATCTCTCTCTATTTTGTTACTGTAGGAACTTATATCCATACACATTGTGTATCCATTAACACAGATGTATAATTATTGTTTTATGCATTTGCCTTTTAAATCATTTGTGAGGAAAAAGGAGTTACAAACCAAAAATGCAATAATACTGGCTTTCATATTCACCTATGCAGTTAGTTTTATGGGTGTTCTTATTTCTTCATATGGCTTCAGGTAGTTATCTAGTGTCCTTTAATTTCTATCTGAAGGAATCCCTGTAGTTTGGGGCAGATATACTGGTGACAAATTCTCCCAGCTTTTATTTATCTGATAGGTCTAATTTTCTTCTGCATTTCAAAGGATAGTTTTGCCAGATATTAACTTCTTGGTTGATAGTTTTTGTTTTTCAATATTTTAAATATATTATCCCACTGCATTCCGACCTCTGTGCTGTCTGTAGAAAAATTGACTGTAAATCTTGCTAGGGATCCCTTCTACATGAAAATTTGTTTCTTTATTGATGCTTTCAAGATTCTCTCTTTGTCATGACTTTTGACAGTTTGATTATAATATTTCTTAGTTTGGAACTCTGCATTTATACTATTTGGAGTTTATTGAACTTCTTGAATGTGTAGATTTATGTCTTTCATCAAATTTGGGAAGTTTTCTTATCTCATCATTTTTGGAAAGTTTTTGGCCATTATTTCTTTAAATGCTTTTGCTGCCCCTTTCTTTCTCTCTTCTTTCCGGAACTCCTTGAGGCACTATCAGTGTACTTGATGGTGTCACACAGGTATCTTAGTTTCTGTTCTTTTTTTTTTCATTCATTTTTCCTTGGCTCCTTAGACTGTATAATTTCAATTGATCCACCTTCAAGTGGGCTGATTCTTTCTTCTGTCTACTCAAATCTGCTGATGAAACTGGTTAGTGAATTTTTCATTCCATTATAGTCCTTTCCAGTTCCAGAATTGCTATTCAGTTCCTTTTTATAATTTCAATCTCTTTATTGGTATTCTCTATTGAGACATCATTCCCGTGGTTTCCTATAGTATTTTGTTTCTGATTTCATTTAGCTTTATTCGAATGTTTAAGACCATTGGTTTAAGCTCTTTTCTTGTAAATTCAAAGTCTGTTTCCTCAGAGAACGTTTATGTTTATTATTTCTTTTATTCCTATGAATGGGTCATACTGTCTTATGTTTCACATGCTTCAAACTCAGGGTAGAAAACTTGGTATTTTCAACATTATAATGTTGTATCTATGAAATTATATTCTCCTTCTTCAGTTTTGTTATTGTTGCTTGATGTGAGATGTACTTGTTTTCTATTTATCGAGTTTTTTAAACTCTTTCTACAACCTGTATTCATTGTTGTATTTATTTTCTGTTCCTTTAGCTTGTGGCCAGTTAGTAGTTTGAAAGAGATTTACTTAAATGCCTAGAGGGAGGGAAGGTAGGGGAGAGGGAGAGAGAGAGTAAGAGAAAGAGGGAGAGACAGAGAGAGCAAGAGAGAGAGTGAATGAAAGAATGATTGAATGGATAAATGAATGAAATAAGGAAAGAAAGAAGGGAAGAGAAGAGAAGCGAAAATAAGTCTCTCCTTGTTTTGCTACATACACTCTGTGTTTTGAATTTGTTTAACACTTAGCCTTAGGCTTCACTTTCTGCTTCGGCTGAGAAGAAAGAACACCCAGAAGTGAAAGATTTAGCTTCTTCTCAGGTCTTTTCTGGCCATGAGTCCTGCCCTGGGCATGCGCATGACTTTCAAGATTCCCTTTTATAAGCAGGAATTTTTCAAAGTTCTTATTTCCCCAAAGTAATGCTCTTCTCAAGTTCTAAACAGGTTTTTAACATGTTTGTTGTTTAGCCTATTGGTAATCTTTCTCCCCTGGTGGCAGCAGCTTTTTGTTTGACAGGAATGCACTCCCTTAGCCACTTGTCTGTCCCAAGGGAAGTCTGAGTTGGCCAAAAAGAAGCAAGTACCTTGCATTCCTTCAGACTGGTTAAAATAGACAAACACAATAGAGAAATAGACAAATGCAATTCCTTGAGAGCAGGATACACTGTACCTCTTCTGACACTATGTATCTACAATGGGAAAAAACATGCTTGGGAGGAGAATGGTTCAAGGCTGAGTTGAAACTCTGCCATACTTTCATGCCAAGTTTAAGTATCCCTTTTCTTGATCCAACTGTCACTTGATTTATGTGGCTGGTTTCTAGAGTTCAACAAAATCGTATTCTAACAGTTTTGCCCATTTTCTCAATGTTTCTGTGGCAGCATAGGCCTTTGGAGCTCCTTGCTTCATAATTTTAACTGACATCCCTCACTAAAGTATAACTTTTAAATTAAAAAAAAAAGCTTCAATACAAAAACGTTCCACAATTTTAAGCTAATTCCCATTTTAGTCCTTTAATGAATTTTTTTAAACACTAGATTGAATTTCATCTTCAACATAAACTTAATATAGGGCAAAATTTATTCTCTATCATAAAACATTTAAAAATAATGTTTATTAATTTCTGCCATAGTTCAGAGAATAAAAGAAAATATGCAAGAATGCCATGAAATTCAATTAATTCAAGACTAGTCCTACACGTTGCCCACATAATGAACAGCTAGAAGTTACTATGTATGCATTTATTGCATATGCATGTGTGTATATATATATATATTATATATATTCTTATTAAATACAAGGAATAATGATTTTTGGCTTATATAGAATCCTATTTTTGCAAATAATTATGCTTTGAGTACAGTGTACCAAGGATTAATATTTTACCATTCATAATCTGATTAGCTACAGTTTTTTTCTATTTCAATATTTATTGCATAATTAAAAGTATTATGTTATGAATAATTAATATTTTTACAGGCCTGTTAACAAATTTTATGTATATGTATTAGAACGGATATTAAAAGATGAGGAAACTCAAAGAAAATAAAGCAACCACCTTCAGTGAGTTTATTTTCCCAGATATTTTGAAGAATTTCTAACACTGACTGCACTATGAGCTCTTCTATTCCAAGAAAAATTGCTTCATCCCAAGCCATACTGAGGGCAGGGAACCCAGGGTCTTTATTGAAAAAGTCTGTTGTATTTTACCAAAGATCCAGCTGATCGGACTAACTTTGATTATCTGACAACTGCTACTATTGGCATGACTTCAAGAAATGTACAAATAACATATTTAACTCATGACCTGAATTGGCGCCAAATACTCTGTCCAAATGAGTAAAAATAAATTATATGACCAACTTTTTTTTTCAGGAATATATGTTGGGAAATATGGACAGATGATGAATGAAAAAAAACTAAAAGTAGAGAGAAAAGGAGAAATACAGAGTGTAGTGTTAAGTTGAAAGCAGACTTTGAAAACCAGGGTGCAGAATAAGATTATTGAACTAAGTGACATGCATAGGAGCAGAACAAAGCAAAGTGGTAGGAAAGCATTTTATATACTTGCACAGAACAAGGATAGGTTATTGGGGAACAGGGAGAGGGAGGCAAGTAGGATGTAAGCTATGTGAGTTGTCTAGGGCAGGGTGTACTTGGGTACTGTGCTGGTGTGTATGTACCCCAGAAAAGCCGAGTTCTTTAATCTTCATTCCATATTGCTGAGAGGGATCGTTTTAATTGTTTCCATGGAGATGTACCCACCCACTTGTGGGTGGTAACCTGGTTTCCATGGAGATGTGTCTCCACCCATTCAAGGTGGGGTTGCTTACTGGAGCCTTTTAAGAGGGAAACATTTTGGGAAAAGCTTCAAAGCCACCAGAACCAACAGAGCCAATGGAATGGACAGATCCCCAGCGAAGCCACTGAAGAAGCCTGGAGAGAAAGCTAGCAGACATCTCCATGTGCCTTTCCAGCTGAGTGAGAAATCCCAACTATCGCTGGACTTATGTACTAAAACACCTTACCTGGATGCCTTAATTTGAACATATTTATAGGCATGCCTTAATTTGGGCATTTTTGTGGCATTAGAACTGTAAACTTGTAACTTCTCAGATCCCCATTTTTAAAGCTGTTGCAGTTCTGGTACATTGCATTCCAGCAGCTTGCCACCTAAAACAGATACCATAAGTTTGCAAAAACTGCCCAGATGGAATTTTTGCATAGGAATGGGTCTATCTAGTGTAGGCAAGCAGGTTCTGGGGTCAGCATGACTTGTTCATCACAGTTCCTCCCTTCCGGTGGAGGCAGGGATCTTGATTAGTACTGCAAAGGATTGTTGGTATGTCAGCCTGCCTTAGTTGCTTTTTATTTTTTCTTTGTAGTTTCCTGAGTAAAATTTGAAGTGTTAAGCAAATTAGGATGATTAATAAACCTATTTACCATTCTAATGTCACAATAGGTTACATACATTGAAAGGAAAACCTAAAGTGCATTTCAAGAACTCCACCACCGGTGTCTTGACCAAAGAGTTGGCCTAGATCCTGAATGAGTTTCTAATTTTAATGATCATTGTCTGCAGGAAAATCCCCTCTACTCATAGGAAGCTTTTTTCCCCTTATTAGTAGAAGTGCATCACATGATAGCATCATTACTTTATCGAGGTTCACAGACTCTCCTTTTTTTGAATAAATACATATAATATTGGTTATGGTAGGAATAACTTGCTCATCCATCATTCTTCTAGTATGAATTATTCCAAGCCCAGGTTGTCTTAACTTGGTAACCATTGCTGGTTTTCGTGAAATCCAATAATATAAAATTAGAGACAGGCCTTACAGGTGTATGCTTACATGGCAATTTGTGGGGACAGAGGTGGTAAAGCGTCATTTATTTTATGAATATCGGAAAGACATTAATACTAATATAAAAACATGTTATTTGAAGGCTATTCTGCCAAGTTTGTATCAGTGTGTCTCAAATTTTTTTGCCTGGATGTCCTACCTAAGAATTCCAAGGACTGCTTGCTTATAAATATAGATTCATTTCCTAATCTCCTACTTAATGGGTCATTATTTTGACAGTGAGGCCAGATGTTACAGCTTAACCAACAATTCATATATTTTTCATGGACAATATAATTAGAAAACTACATGAAAAAAATTTCCCCTATACTCTACATCATCATCAATTTCAACATTGTGACAATAGGACATTATTTTTTAATAGGACTAGAATCTATTCCGCATAAATAGGTGCTAATTGTGATACTAAATCAGTGCCTACTTGTTTTTGTAAAGCTCTTTGAGCTAGACACATCACTAACTCTTTCTTCTATATTTGATCATGTGGAAATAGAGTCAAACCTAAGTAAAAATTCATAAACCTGCTATTAATTGGTACCCACTGTGGGAATAAATGATCCTTAAAAAATTTTCAATCATTTAAGAAATAGAGCTCCATAATGCTTTTAAGCCTTTGATTCATAATATTCATAATACTACTAGAGATATATTATGACATATTTTGTTTAGGTACTAAGGACAATAAATCAGAAACTCACAGTGGGTAGAAAATGTAGTTGGCACAATGCCTGCTAGAACATAGACGTAGAAGGGATTTCTATCATATTGATTTATATCAGGCAGACTGTAACTAAGAGAATCAGTTGGTGATCAAAATATAATAGCATGTATTGTTGAAGAAGTGGCTAAGAGACAGTTGGATGCACATGTAGGAAAAACAAGTATCTTGGATAGAAATTGTTTTCCTTATTTCAGGTCTATTGTTATTGTTCTATGTGTGAAATATCCTTGGAATATTCTTAGCTGGTTATTTTTACGCTGAATGAATGTTGTTTCTTTTTTATTTGTTTTAAAATGCTGGTATCAGTTGGAAAACTGTTTTTAAACAATTAAGTAAACAAACCAAAATAACAGTAACTTGCAATTCCTTATAAAATTGTTTGTCGTATGATTTTTTCGACCTTAAATGCAATCACGTTTGTTGTTTTACTTGGTCTATAAAAAAGCTTGGGCGGGCCACTGTGGCTCAGCAGGCAGAGTTCTCACCTGCCATGCCAGAGACCCGGGTTCAATACGCAGTGCCTGCCCATGCAAAAAAAGAAAAGAAAAAGCTTGAATAGATTAATTCATTAAAATATATATTTCATACCATTGTAAATACATGTGCAATTTATTCTTTGAAGGGTTGTTCTGATAGCAGCACTATTGTAGGTGGCTGACACCTACGTTGTATGACTTTTCTTTCCATTTTTTTTTCACATGGGCAGGCACTGAACCCAGGTCTCTGACATGGCAGGAGAGAACTCTGCCTGCTGAGCCACCATGGCCTGCCCTACCTTGTATGACTTTTAGGGCAGCTATTACTTCCCTCTACCACCTAAAATTCTTTAGTGCTGTGCTCTTAATTGTATGACATTTACAATTACATATGTCTTCCTTAACTAAAAATTTGACATCTATCTTAAAAAAAGAAATTTGTAAAGCAGGGATTAAACATTTATTTAAATTTTAAAGGATTTAAGGGGAGCATTTCTTGAAATCATATTGTCTTGAAACTATTAAAATTGGTTTCCTGAAGAGTAGACTACAGAGTGGAATAAAAGAGTGGAATAAAACTGTGATTCTCACTTCAAATAGTTTAGTCTTAGAGGTTATATAAAACATTGCATATCAATTTCACAACATACTAAGTGAAGGCAAGAATATAATTTAAGTAATTATCAAATTCAAGAATAAATAATATGATTTCTTGATTCTTAGTAGCTGCTCAAATTTTACAACTTTTAGCAGAGGCATCTATATCAAAGGTCAACAAATTTTTATGTGAAAACTGTATCTTAAGCTTTGTGGACTAAATAGTCTGTCTCACAGCTACTCAACAGTGACATAACAAGAAAGAACCATAGACAATATATAAGCAAATAGATATAGCTATCTTCCAATAAAACTTTATTTACAGTAACAGATGGTAGACCAGATTTGACCTGTGGCCCATAGTTTTCTGACTCCTGGAAGAGTTGGCAAATTGATATTCATGGAAGATGAATATTAGAGGTTTGGTGTTAATCTTTAAAGGAATGTTTGGTAGCTTCTGCATGCCTTTTTCCTTGATCTGTCTCATTAAATATTTTCCATTATAAATTGTGTTTTTCCCTACTAGGATGATCTTAAATCTTGTAGATTTTCTGAAACTGTAGTGAGCAGTAAATAGTTGAACATGATAACCAGAATAAGAAACTCAGTAAATTGAATGATGGAACACATTTATTTTAGTTAAACAATTAATTCATAATATAAATTAACAAGCATAACATATGATTAACAAAACCAACTGTCTAAGTAGAGGAAAAAGGGAGGCATAATTTAACATATGTGATAAAATATGGGATTAGCAGTGGAGAAATAATTATTAGAAGACCTGCCTTCTAATTCCTACTCTGCTTCTTGAATAAACATTTCATCTATGTCTGAGCTACAGTTTCCTTATCTATAAAATTAACATGAGCTATCTCCTCCAATATTCATCTCTTGACATACCAATTTTTGCCCAATGTGGAAAAACTATACCTTGGACAAAAATAGTGATAATATCTACCTGCCTGATGAGAAACAGGTGTGGAATTTACCTAATCTCCTGATAATCCCTATTTATTTAGTTTTCTGAGATACATATACCTTTGACTTACATCTAATGTATTTATAGCCAATGTTCAAAATCGCTAGAGAAAATTAGTAGCCACTTTTATTTTTCCAGATATTTACTGGCATGCAATTGTCCATATTTTGTTCCTATTAAAGGAACTTACTAAATTTCTACATTTATTGTTTGGTGAGAAATGCAAAATATATAATTCTGTATTTGTATAACAAGCATAGACAACATTTCATACATACTATACGCCCATTATATAAAAACATTAAACCTCTGCTTTCATATATTAGTTTATGCATATTTTTACATTCAAAAAATTGTATACATTTATCTTATGCATACTTGTTTTTAACTATACAAATTTAAGAATGGACATGTACTCATAAGTTTATTCCCTTACCTGTGAGAGTGGATTGGGAGGTTATATATGTCATGTGGGAATGAGTAGGAAAAAAGAGATTGGGAACCTTTCAATGAGTATCAGGTAAACTTTGAGCAAGCACATAGTTAAAGCAGAACAGAATGGAGCAAAAACACTAACATCTTAGCTATAGAAAGGACCATAAACAAGGTGGCTTCTAGATACAAGCTGTTGTGTGCTTCCCAGAACATCTCTTGTAGCCAAGTATGTGATGTTTTATAACAAATTCCTTAGAGAGGAAGGACTGATATCAGAACCTAATTTTTGTCTTACATAAAAAATGTTCTTGAAGCACTGTAGTAAATTTACATAGTTTTCATTTTTAAGTGATGCCTGTGTTTCATTCCGAGGTGACTTAATAGGATATGAACTTCACCATGATAAACATATTTCCAGTATATGTTGCTATATCATAATTTATGCAAAAATATGATTAATTAAATTAAATTAAAATTTAACAACTTTGCAAATCCATTGTTTATTAGGCATATCTTAAATTCTGCAGGTTTTTTTATTGATTAAGTATTATTTTTAAACGAATAATAAATATTAAGTGCAATATAGCTATTCCAACACAAGTGACTATGATTCTGCACCTTTGAAGTCCAAGAAAAGTCAAGGCTCAAGGATCAGTGTACATCAAACTCAAATTCAGAAATCCTTAATTGCTATTAAGTTTACTATGATTCGGAAAGTTGCAATGTGATTAGTTAATGAAAACTAGGACTAGTTTTGATGAAAACTCTAGCAATAGACTTTAATAAAAATGCAATAACCACTAAAAAATAAGGAAAACATTTATTTTTATGGAGGATTAATAATAATAATTAAAAAACAAGAGTGGCAAAACGTCATTTTAGTCCCATGGAAACAATATAAAAGAATAAGAAAACCTTGAAATTCTATTAAAAGCTACTACTTTTTATCTCTCATTATTTATATATTATTTTTCAGATGATTAATCTTTCTTTCAAAAGCTACAAATAGTTTTTTTTTTCTAACAGAGAGCAACTGATTTAAGCCGTATGCCAATTAAACATGACTCTCTACTGTGAGAAACAACCAAATAGGTTTCCAAATTTAAGAATCCGTAAAATTCTGAAAATTGACATTACAATGATTGCTGATTCATTTATTTTGCTGCACTATTTCATTCCAGATAGTTACTCTGAAGTTTAGTTACTCTGAAGTTTGTGCCAAACTCAATTGCCATCCATCTAAGTAATAGTTCTGTTAAAAATCATTGCCTTGTTGAAGGCAAATTGTCTTGTTCAGAAGAAATATCAGTCACAGATATAAAACTGAAGGTATATTTAAAAATACGGTCACATACTTAAAATAACAATTGTGTTTTTCTTAAACCTGAACTTTAGATTATGAAAGGATATTAAAAAATAAATAATTACCACATATAAAGTCTAGGAAAGATATGATTAAATATTTTCCATTTAGGTTCAAAATTCCTTAAGATTATAGTTTTTAAATCCAAATTTATCACACCAGAAAGAAAACAAAAATATTGCATGAATCTTTTTTCCTGAGTACTATTTTAAAAATATATCTCTCTGTCTCCTATAATGTTATAAATATAGTTAATTAGTATTAAAATAGATTTAAATATACTGTCTGCGATCATCTTGATAATATTTAACAGCCCACTAGTGCTACTGGGATTTTATTTCATTCTTTAAGTTATTTTTATTTTCATTCTTCTAAAGAACAGTTAATTAAGGTTCTAAATCTATATTTGAAGAGGAAACTCTTTCCCCAAAATATTTCTGTCCAAAATATTGGTCTTTGAAATATTTTTTTCAACTATATTTTTCAAGTTATTTTGGAACTTTCCTGCTTCCTCCCCTATCATCACAAACACAGACAACTCTTCCTTCTCCACATTCCTCAACAATTTCATCATCTAACTGCCTGGCTCTCCAGTGCCTTCTGCTTCATTATTCCTTAAAGAATTTCAGGTTCCAGATTCCTACTTCTCATAAAAAATTGCTTGAAGAAACATAAAAATTGCATTTCATAGATGAAAGAAACAGAATCATCCCCCTAAAGATAATAAAGAGATTCTATCCAGAACCCAACCATTTTTACTATCTATCTCCAGTCAGGGCAATCAGTAACCTGGGTTACTGAAACACTCTTCTGAGACTGATCTGAAACTGATCTTCCTGCTTCCACGGTTGCCCACTTTCAGTTCATTCATAACAGAACACCAGAATAATCCTGTCACCACAAAATGTGTTCTCAATAAAGACGTGTGAGTAACACTTTAAAAATGTAATCCAGATCTTGTCACTTTTATGCTAACAATATTCCATCTACATTCTCTCATGGCAAAAGTACAATATAATGTTTAAAGGGTATGTTTTTTGGTCTTTGTTATCTTTTCTCAATTATTAGACTTTCTACATAACTTTTCTTTATACAACTGGCCTTGTTGATCTTAAATATTACATCTTAAGGTATTAGCATTGTGTGTTTCTTCCTGTCCTGTATTACCTTTAAAGCTAGCTCTTATGTATATGTACTGCATGAGCTATGGTTCTGCAATTGTTTTTAATAATCTGGGAAAGTAAAACATCACTGGTCATCTCAAAAGGTATGCAATCAAAGTCAGTCTATTAGATTCAGAGAAAGAGAAAGAAATGCTTTGAGTTATTTTTTTAGCAGTATGTCAGGAAAATGTCATTCCATCCTTGCATTTCCTAAGCTAATGCATTAAGATAGGATCCATTGATCTTGGTCCTGCAATGGTACATGGACCTGTAACCATGACACGCGCAGAAACCCTTACTGATTGAGTACCAGCAAGAAGTGAAGACTGTAGGTCATTCATCAAAACTCATTTCTTCCTCATGTCATTGTAATAGAATTACAACTGGGGATATTGCCATCCAATAATGACTATAACTCCCAGCCTGTTTGCTGTGAGGGTTGGCCATATGACTAATTTAATAATAATGAAATGTGACCAATATGATTTATGACAATTTTAGTTCTGGTCCTGAAAACAGTGTCCATGCTCCCATATTGTCTGAGTCTTTCCACAACCTTAAAAATGGACAGTGGAGAGTCTAGCTTTGATATGTCAGACAAGGCTAATGACCCAATGTATAAGAGACAAACAAGGTGGAAGAAGGGTCCTTGATTAGTGAATGAATACATGGAGCAGAACTGTACCACAAACCTAGATCTCTTACCTGAAGACTTTTACAAGGGACATAAATAAACATCTGTTTTCCTCAGCCTGGTATATTCTGGGACCTATTTGAGGTTTGACCGCATTGTAAGAAGTATCTGTAATTCATTCTTTTTCTTGACTGAATAATATCCCACTGTGTATATATAACACAATTTGTTTATCCATTTATCTATTGATGGCCATGTAGCCTGTTTACAACCTTTTGGCTATTTTGAATAGTGCTTCTATGAATATGTGTGTTTATGTTTTGTTCGACTACCTGTTTTCAATACTTTGGGGTCTATATCTAGGAAAGAAATTGCTGAGTCATATGGTAACTTATATTTAACATTATGCAAAGCTAACAAAATCTTTTCACAGTGGATGAAAACATTTACATTCCCACAAGCAATGTATGAATGTTCCAATTTCTTCACATCCTCATCAATATTTGTAATTGTCTGTTTTTTGTTTATTGCCATATTAGTGTGTATGAAGGGTTAATTCTTTGTGGTTTTGATTGGCATTTCCCTAATGACTTATGATGTTCAGCATCTTTTCATGAGTTTGTTGGTAACATGATGTTCTCCAACTGCTTTGGAGAAACATCTATTCAAGTTCTTTGCCAATATTGACTTTATTCTTGAGTTGTAAAAATTCTTTATATATTCTAGATGCTAGACCCTTTTCAGATATATTATTTGAAATATTTCTCCCCATTCTGTAGGGTACAATTTACTTTTTAAAATAATGTCCATTCATGCAAAAATATTTTAATTTTCATAATCCAATTCATTTCTTTTTTTCACTCTTTCTATTGGTATCATATCTAAACATGTATTGTCAAATATAAGGACATGATTACATACCCTATGTTTTACTGAAAGAGCTTTTGGGTTTAACTGCCATATTTATGTCATTAATCACTTTTTTTTGGATGCTATATGGTGGGGGTCCCATTTCTTTCTTTCTCCACATGACTATCCCATTATTGCAGCACCATTTGTAGAAATGTTTATATGGTAATATTTAGGCATCAAAATCCCTTTGCTTTTAGATTGCCCTAGCACCAATTTGAAGTGGCCTTTCTTACTCCAGTGAACACTGGTGATACATTTGTCAAAAAAAAAAAAGTGGCCATAGATGTATGTGTGCATTTCTGAACTCTGAGTTCTGTTCTGTTGGTCTGTATGCATATCCTTATTCCAATACCACACTAAATTATTTGCTGTCGTTTTGCAGAAAGTTTTGAAATCAGGAAGTATGAGTCCTCCAATTCTGTTCTTTTAAAATATCACTTTAGATTTTCATGGTTCCCTACAGTTCCATATGATTTTAAAATTTGTCTGCATGCAAAAACAGACCATGGATTTTTGATAGGGATTACGCTGAATCTGTAGATTGCCTTTGATAAAATTGCCATTTTATATATACTAAGTCTTCCAATCTGTGAACACTTGATGCATTTTCTATACTTTAAGTCTCTTTTAATTAATTTCAGGAATATATTGTTGACTTGGGAGTACAAAGCTTTTACCTCCTTGGTTAAAATTTATTCCTGTATATTTTATTTTTTTTGTATGCTATTGCAAATGAAACTATTTTCTTCACTTACACAACTCTGTGTGTGTTGATTTTGTGCTCTGAATTTTATTAGATTTGATTATTAGCTATAAGTTCATTTGTGGATTCTTTGGAATTTTCTCTAAATAAGGTCATGTCATCGTGATAGACATAGTCTCACTTTTTTCTTTCCAATTTGTATGCTTTTATTTCTTTTTCTTGTCTATTGTTCTGGCAGGAACTTCCTGTACAATGTTGAATAGCAATGGTGAAAGCAGGCATCCTGATCTTGTTTCCACCTGGTCACGATGTATAATCTTTTGATATGCTACTGGATACAATTTCCCAGTATTTTTTAAGGGATTTTTGCACTTCTATCTAGGAGGGACATTTTTCTGATGTTTTCATTTCTTATGATGTCTTTCTCTGGCTTCAGTATCATAACAATACTGGCCTGGTAGATTGAGTTAGGAAGTACTATCTTCTCTTCTACTTATTAGAAAAGCATGCGAAGGACTGGTATTAATTCTTTTTAAAATATTCATTAGAATTCACCAGTTTGTTTTTTAGAAATTTTCTTAGGGATTACCCTGGGGATTGCAATTAACATCATTAATTTATAACAATCTAATTTGAATTAACACCAATTTAGCTTTAATATAGATAAAACCTCTGCTCCTACATAGCTTCATCTCCTCTTTATTTTGTTATTGTCACAGATTAAATCTTACATATTAGATTTATACTAAAATATAATAAATTAAGCACAATAATAAAACAATTATTTTTATTTGCCCTTTAAACCATATAAGAAGTAAAAAGAGGAGTCACAAACAAAAAATACAATAGTACTGGATTTTTATTTATCTGCATAGTTTCTTATTTCATTGTATGGCTTTCAGTCACTGTCCAGTGTCCTTTAATTTCAGCCTGAAATCTGCCCTTTAGCATATCTTTTTAGGGCAGGTCAAATAGCAACAAATTTTTTCAGATTAGGTTTATCTGGTAATATCTTAATTTTGCCCTCATTTTTGAAGGAGAGTTTTACCAGATATAGAATTCCTGTTTAACAGCTTTCTCTTTGAATGCCTTTTAGCCTACATGGTTTCTGATGAGAAATTTGCTGAAATTCTTCTGCTGTTACTTCTACATGATGCCTCATTTCTCTCTTGCTGCTTTCAAATTTATTTTCCCTTGGCTTTGACAATTTGATTATAACGTGTCTCAGGGATAACACTTTGTGTTTGTCCTTGTTGGGAAGTTTTTATCTTTTTGGATGTGTAAATTTCTGGTTTTTATCAAATTTGGAAACTTTTCAACCATTATTTCTTCATACATTTTCTCTCCTCCTTTAGATGTTTCCTCTCATTTAGCAGTCCCATTACATGTATGTTGGAATGGTTGCTGGTCAATCATGGTTCTTTGGGATTTGTTCATTTTTCTTCATTTTTTTCTATTCCCCATGTACATAATTTCATGTGATCAGTCTTCAAGTTCATTAATTCATTTTTCTGCCTGCTTAAATCTGCTTAAACCTACTTTTGAAATTCCCTAGTGTGTTTTTCATTTGTTATTGTAATTTTCAGCTCCAGAATTTCCATTCAGTGCCTTTTCACAATTTCTCTCAATTGATATTCTCTATTTGTTCACACATTATTCTCCCAGTTTCCTGTAGCTACTAATCCATTATTTCCTTTATGTCTTTAGACGTATTTAAAGTTGAGTGATTTAAAGTCATTTATCTACTACATCCAAAGTCTATGCTTCTTCAGGGACAATTTCTGTTGATTTAATTTCTTCTGTGAATGGTCCATACTCTCTTGTTTCTGTGCACAATTTGCAAATTTTTTGTTTGAAACTGAATATTATAATGAATATTATATAAAGAATATTCAGTTCTTAATATTCATAATATTATTGCTTAATATTATAGTGTTATATTGAATATTATAATGTGATAATGTTAGAAATCAGATTCTTCCCCAAACTCAGGTGTTTTTCCTTTCTGATATTTATTTTAGATTGTAGTGTTTGTTTGTTTTTTATGAGTTTCCTGAACTTTTATTGTAAAGTCTCAATTCTTTTACTGTATAAATTTTCTGAAGTCTCTGTTCCTTTGGCCTGTGTTCACAGCATTTTGACAGAGATTTCATTGACCTCCAATAGTAAAGAGAGAGAGAGAGAGAGAGAGAGAAGAGGAAGGGGATGGCGACAAGGATGGGAATGGAGGAGGGGAAGGGGAAGAAGAAAAAGGAAGAGGAAAAAGAGGAGGAGGAGGAGGGAAAACTAAACAACCTTCTCTAGTCTTTGAAGAATAGCTCTATCTTGGGGCACTCCTTCAACACTTATTCAGGCCATTTACAACTTTGCCTGAGCCTTCACTTCCTGCTTGTATTGATCCTAGAAATGAAAGCCTAGAGTTTCCTCAGGTCTTTTCTGAGCATATGTCCTGCCCTGGGCATGTGGATGGCATTCTAAATTCCCCAGAATCCATGAACAGTTTTGAAGGTGCTAATTGATCAATGGAATTTCTTTCCCATGTTTCCTTTCTCTAGCTTTTGCCACTGTTTTGAATCTCTTGACCATAATATTTTGCTTCAAGTGGCAGTGGGTTGCTCATTTGTCTTAAAAAGTTTTTGAGAAATGCCTCTTCCTTTTCCTCCCAAGTGACTTCCTAGTTAGATAAAACAAAGGCAAGCATCTGACATCAGTTCTTCAGAATAAGGTCTGTTCCACTCCATCTGGATGTAGGGGCCAGGGTCCCACACTAGGAATGCACACAACTGTTTTCCAGTCCACTGGTGAGCTAGGGGAAAGGTGTTTTTCCTTCTCCTTGGAGAAGAGAGTCAAGGAGAAGAAAAACACCCCAATGTTTTCCTATCTTTAAAAATAATTAATCTTTATTATAGATCATTTTTAGTTTTACAAAAAAAAAAATCAGGTTATTTCCCTATAACCTCCCTGTGGTAGTTTGATTCAGTTGTCAACTTGGCCAGGTGAAGGCACCTAGTTCTGTTGCTGTGGACATGAGCCAATGGCAGTGAGCCTCATCTGTAGCTAATTACATCTGCAGTCAGCTAGGAGGTGGGCCTGCTGCAATGAATGACGTTTGACTTAATTGGCTGGTGCTTAAATGAGAGAGCTCAACATAGCACAGCCCAAGCAGCTCCGCATGCCTCATCTCAGCACTCACAGCTCAGCCCAGGTCTTCGGAGATCCAGAAAGGAATCACCCCAGGGAAAGTTGTTGGAACCCAGGGGCCTGCAGAGAAGGCCAGCAGAGATGACCCTGACCCTTCCCACGTAAAAAAGAACCTCAGATGAAAGTTAGCTACCTTTCCTCTGAAGAACTAATGAAATAAATCCCCTTTTATTAACAGCCAATTCATCTCTGGTGTGTTTCATTGCGGCAACTAGCAAACTAGAACACTCCCACACATATAATTTCCCCTTTTATTAACATTTTGTATTAGTGTGGTACATTTGTCACATTTCAGGACCAAATATTGATAAATGACTAGAAACTAAAGTCTATAGTTTATCTTAGGTTCAATTTTGTGTTGTATGATTCTAAGGGTTTTTACAAATGCCTGATGCCACGCATGCACCAGTATAGTACCATATAGGTGCATTTGTTGAAAAACTGTTTTTTTATCCATTGATTGCCTTTGTTCCTTTGTCAAAGATCATTTAACTATATTTGTGTGATCTATTTTTTGGTTCTCTATTCTGTTCCATTGATGTGTTTATCTATATTTTGCCAATGTCCTGCTGTCTTGATCAATATGCATTTATAATAAGTCTTGAAGTCAAGTAGTTTCAGTCCTCCATGTCCTTCTTCAGCATTGTGCTAATTCTTCTGTACTTTTGCCTTTTCATGTAAAATTTAGTATCAGTTTTTCATTATCCACAAAATAACTTTCTGAGATTTTGTTTGACAGCTCATTGAATCTAAATATCATGTTGGAAAGAACTGACATCTTAACAGTATTAAGTCTTTCCATTCATGAGCATAGAATAGCTGTCCATTTAATTAGATTTCTCTGTGATTTGCTATTTAAGATTTGTAGTTTTCTTCGCATAGATCTTATACATATTTTGTTAGATTTATATAAAAGTACTTAATTTTTATGCTAATGTAAATGTTGGTTTGTTTTTTTATGTCAATTTCCAATTTTTCATTGCTAGTGTATATGGAGAGCAATTGGTTTTTGTATGTTGATTTTGTTCCTCAACCCTTGCTGTAATTTCTTATTAGTATCAGGAGTTTTTTGTTGTTCGTTGTTCGTTTTGGGATTTTATACATAGGAAATCATATCAGTTCTTAAAAAAGACAGTTTTATTTCTTCCCTCCCTTTCTATATACCTTTTATTTTATTTTCTTGAAGTGTTAGCTGGAGCATCCAGTCTGATGTTGAATAGAAGTGCCTTGTTCCCAGTCATTGGGGGAAAGCATCTAGCTTCTCAATACAGCTATGGTGTTGGCCATAGGTTTTTTGTAACATGTTTTCTTTTCCAAATTGTGAAAATTCCCAAGTATTTCTACTTTACTGAACGTTTTTAACATAAATGGGTGTTATGTTGTCAAAAACATTTTCTGCTTTTATTTATATGATCATATACTTTTTTTGAACCTATATATTTCATTTCTGATTTTCTCTATGTTGATTAGATTTCTGTTCATTCTCAAAAAAACTAAAACTGTAGCCACTGAATGATTTGAAGCTCAACTTCCCTGAGTTCCATTTATTTAAGATCGAAGTCATCCTAATTAAAGGAAAATGCAGATCTCTTTGCTTTTCATGTTCTCTTTCCTGGTTTTCCTAGTTATTTTCAAGTGAGTACTCAATGTTTTGCATCTAGAGATATTTCAATACTCTTGTTGATTATGTACTTCTCCAAAGTGGTTGTAATTTCATTGCTAGCATGCAGTTAGAATAGAGATTTATTATCATATTGTTTCCTACTATTAGGCTTATTAAGTATTATTATTTTGTTTTACTATGTGGGTGTATATCTGTGTAAATATAAGCACCTATCTATGCATCCATCTATTTATCTAATTCTAAAGACACACACATATGGAGAGACAGAGTAAAAGAGTGATTTTTAAAGATTTATTTGATTTTTTTCATATATATTGGAATGCCATCAATTTCTAACAAGTTTCTCAAGCAATATAAGGAATTATGCTATTTATGGTGCATCACATATCTTGTCTCTCTCATGTTTTTTTGTTTGTTTTTTAGACTTGAAAACAGAAAACTCTCTATGATATGAAGTATATGTTAATGTTACAATAATTTTCAACATATCTATCATCTTTGAGAGTGTTAATGGACTAGAGATGTTTTACTTCAAGCTGGATTGGTTTTAGTCATAATATAACTCTTTGTTTTGAAACTATTACAATAAACACAAAATTGGAATATATTTAGGACATATATGTACATATTTTTGATAGAGAAAATATTGTAAAATACTTAATATCTTTGGAATATATTATTTAAAATGTCCCTTTACTTTCCTCTTCACATCTTATTTCTACAGTAACAAGTAACTACAAACATAGTGGCTAACAATAACCAAAATTATTATCAGATAATTCTATATCTCACAATTCTAAAGTAGGTCTCAAAGACTAAAGTCAGAGTCTCAGTAAGTCTGATCCTCCCATCAATAGAGATCTTTCTGAAGGTACTAGAGGAGAATCTATTGTTTTCCTTTTTCAGCCTCTAGAGACAGCCACATTCCTTGCCTCACGGCCTCACTCTCTACTGTCAGGCAGTAGCTGGGCTAGTGTTTCTCATGCTGCCATTTCACTGACCCTCTGCACTTTTCTTCTTCCACTTTTAAAGATCTGTGATTACACTGGGCCCACCTGATAATCCAGGATAATTTCCTGCTTTACAGTCAGTTAATTCACAACTTTAATTCATCTGGAACATTGTTTTCCTTTGCCATGTAACCAATCCTATTTGCACATTCCAGGAATTAGGATGGAGATATCTTTTGGAGCCATTATGTTTGCAACCACAATTTTTCAGCAAAAAAGAAAAATAATAAAGAAAAATGATTAAAACAGACATAATAGAAAGAAACTAGCTCAAAACTCAAAACCATAAATTTAAAGTCCTGAATACATGAAATAATTGAAAAGGAGCTATAGAATATGAATTTATACAGAAGCACGACAACACACAGAAAAGAAAGCCATTTCTTACTCTAAGTATTTTGATAGACAGAAAATTAGTATCTGCAAAGTTTTATGTTTGGCCCATCATAAGAGCTCTGGGAGTATAGGTCACAATTTTTATTAATAGTATTTTTGTCACATATTTGTTACTTGTAGGGAATTGATTCAAAGGAGAATAATAATATTAGCATGATTGGGGTGTTAGGGTGACTAAAGAGAGGTAAGGAATTATAAATAAATTAGCATATTAAATATTGTGCTTTTAAATACATGCCAGACTATTTTCTAGCATTGCAAATAGTCTATGACATTGGGTATCTTGAACAAATTAAAATTCAAGATGGCATATGGCAGAACTGAATTTTGAACAAAAGCACTTAAACTGGGATGTAAAGTAATCAATTTCAAATTTTCTGAGATAGCTGCAGAAGCAGCTTATATGAATATAGTGAAAGAGATAGTGACTTGGAAAAATCATTTAGCAAAGTAGACGACAGTCAAATCCCATTCCTCTCTATCGAGAGGACAAAGCTTGGGCTATCACCATTCTGAGAGTCAACATCTGAAAGAAGGCATCAGAAAAAAATTAATCAAAGCACAAGTGTCATACATTTTTAAAGTATAGTTCTTTCTTCAGAATTATTAAAGCTGCTCAATTGCCTTGAGAATTTCACACAGAAGGAATTCATAAGTAGACTAAGATATAATCCTTGGTTTCTTTTGTGAGCTATACTGATGGGGAGGATACAGTTATACTAGCATTGCATTATTTTACAAATCTCTCATTTGAACATTTTAAATAGAATGCAAAATTTCCATTAAATATACTGTTACTTGAAAATGAATTTATGTAATGTAGGTTATCCTTAGAGTTCTAAAGGATCTGTACAGTGTTGTACAAGAAAGCCTCTCTTTGATCAAATAGAACAAAAGCATAACCAAGGAAAGAGAAAAGACTCTTCTTGCCTCATTTTTACTTGGCTTCTGCATTTTGTGCATAAAATATGACTGATAGACATATGTAACATAGCACTTATAAAAGAGTGCATACTGAGGAAACATATTGCTTGGAAGATGGTTGTTTTCCATCAAATGTTATGATGCTATTAAAAAGAAACACATTAGCATGTAAAATAAATAATCATTATCCAGTGTGGAATAATAAAAGGAAGAGGTAGCTTGGGTATAATTGTGGTGGATTTTTGTCCTGGTTGGGGATTCAGAAGTTTTGCATTGTGGCATGAAGATATGGATCTTAAAGCCAAAATGCTTGGTTTGAATCACAGTTCCACTTTTTCAATCTGTGCACAAGCAACTTGAGCAAATTACTTGTTCTGGCTGTATCTCTATTTCTTCATCATTGAGAATGGAGTTGTAGTGAGGATTAAATATAAAATGCTTATGAGAGTGTTTAAAATGTTTAGTAAATGTTTGTCATGATTATTATTAGTGCTATTATTTATATCAATATTTTACTCTCCTTCTTAGAAATCAGATTTACAGAGACCTTTCTCTCCTTGCCTGTCACTCACTGTCTTTGTTTTCTTAGACAAGTATCATAACCCTTAGAGAATATTTCTCTAATATTCAGTGAATCTACAGTGAGTGTACTTAGATAATTAGCATCTTTCGAACTGCCAAATTTTCTACTGATTAAAACATTAAAAAAAAAAAACTCAATCTCAGTACTATTACTACTTTGAGAGGAACTTTGAAGGAGCTGTATCAAAGAAGATATCTAAATGTCCACTGAGGTCAGCAAATCTATTGCGAACCGACTATCTGCTTCAAGTAAATTCTGTTGCCTGGGCTATTTGTAACATGTTATTCAATTCTTGGTGAATCATCCAATGTTCACACACAGACACACACACACGTGCGCACATACATACACAAATTCACACATGCATGCACACACACATACATACAAAAGAACCGCAGTGGTTTTGTCTTTGCTGAGCTGAGGTTTTGTAGAATTTTTATAATGAGGCTAAGGTATTAAAACTGAAAAGTTAAAGGTAAAATGTAACAGTTTGTCACAATTATGTTTCATATTGGCAGGTGCTCTGAACTTTCTGTTTGATAACTAGACATATAAATTTCAGTTCTTAAAGCTTTGCAGCCAATTTAAGGGCTCATTTATTTCACTGACAGCAAGATGTATGTGCAGCCTGGCATACTGGATGTCTGGGGCCAAAATCGGCACTTTGTTGCTTGCGTGTCTCACAGGGAGTAAATAGTAGCAATTTTTCAGCATAGACTTACTAACACAAGGTGTTTAGCAAATAAATGAGCATAAGATGACCTGTGGTGTCCTGAAATTACTAAAATTCATGAATAATAAAATGATCTATAGATTGTTAGCAGAGGGCTACAGCACAGGCTAATTTGCAGCCAGTGAAGCTTTGCAGGATAATTTATAACTTTTGAAAATTTAATGACTTCATCAATTTTTACCTATTTTTTACCAATATAATCTCCTGAATACCACTTTCAGCTATGATTTCCTCCCAAGAAAGTATCTAAGTCACTTACATATTTGGGTTACTAAAATTAAGATTCATTTAGTTTGTTTATTGTTTTATATAATTAGAAAATAATAGGGACAGGACAAAACTTTAGTGGCTGCATGTGTTTTGTTTTAATAAGACAATTTGTGCATAAATAAAATAAAATGTCTCTATGAATAAAACTTGGTCTTATATAACTATTATGTAGTTTGATACTATTCTTTTGGAAGCATATTATCTAATTTTTAATTTTTCACTTTAAATTCAGATGTCAACACTAATTGTTATTTTTTCTTTACAAATATCATAGGAAAACATAAGCCCATAAATATATATATATATACATACTCACCTATGCCTTCTTATAGTCAGATTTCATGGAAAATATTTTTGAAGAATCACTTTGAGTCAATTTTTTAAAAATGTTTAGTTTTATGTTTTCTCACAAAAGTCAATTTCTTAAAAATTCCAAAACATGTCTGCAGGTTTTATATCTTAATATTTCAATATTTTACAGATAATTTGTTTAGTTTGCTTTTTAGATTACATTTAGTCTCATACATCATGAAGATATTCTTTTGTCTGAATTTTGTAATGGATAAAATGGAGAAACTTATTGACATATATATACGAGTTGCACAACTTTTTAGAGAAAGAAACACATGCTTTGATTTTCTTCAATAATCTATAATCTGTTCATAGAGGATGGATTAATGGATCGGTTATTGGCAAGAACTAAATGTATTTCCTGATAATTTCTAAACAAATTAATCAACAAGTTGGATAAAATCTAGATGGTATCAAAATGGACATGTGTAATACAAATATTTTTATGAGTGATTCAGAAAAAAGATAAAAAATAATTCAAGAGGAAGAATTGCAATTGTATTTTGAATAATGGCATTGTATCGGTGCTGGGTTTTAACTATATGTAAACTATTTGAATTTTGGTGGCTGGGTTTTAACTATATGTAAACTATTTGAATTTTGGTGGCTTTTTTTTTATTCTAATAGGATTTTTTTAATTTATTTTATTTATTAAGCATACCTACATACAAACACAAACATTCTTATCATATGATCATTCCATGCTACATATGTAATCAGTAATTCACAATATCATCACATAGTTGTATATTCACCATCATGATAATTTCTTAGAACATTTGCATCAATTCAGAAAAAAAAAATAAAAAGAAAACAGAAAAAAGCTCATGCATACCATACCCCTTACCCCTCCCTTTCATTGATCACTAGCATTTCAATCTACTAAATTTATTTTAGCATTTCTTCCCTCTATTATTTGTTTATCTTTAATCCTTATGTTTTACTCATCTGTCCATAAGGTAGATAAGAGAAGCATCAGACACAAGATTTTCACAATTACACAGTCACATTGTGAAAGCTATATCATTATACAATCATCATCAAGAAACATGGCTACTGGAACACAGTTCTACATTTTCAGGCACTTCCCTCCAGCCTCTCCATTACTCCTTAACTAAAAAGGTAATACCTTTTTAATGCCTAAGAATAACCTCCAGGATAACCTCTTGACTCTGTTTGGAATCTCTCAATCATTGACGCTTTACTTTGTCTTATTTCTCTCTTCCTCCTTTTGGTTGAGAAGGTTTTCTCAATCCCTTGGTGCTGAGTCCCAGCTCAGTCTAGGATTTCTGTCCCATGTTGCCAGGAAGGTCCACACCCCTGGGAGTCATGTCCCACATAGAGAGGGGGAGGGCAGTGAGTTTGCTTGTCCTATTGACTGAAAGAGAGAGGTCACATCTCAGCAACAAAAGAGGTTCTCTTGGAGGTAATTCTTAGGCCTAATTTTAAGTAGTCTTAGCCTATCCTTTGTGGAATTAAGTTTTATGTGAACAAACCCCAAGATTGGTGGCTCAGCCTATTGCTTTGGTTGTCCCCACTGCTTGTGAGAATATTCAAAAATTCTCCACTTGAGGAAGTCAAATTTTCCCCCTTTCTCATCATTCCCCCGAGGGCACTTTGCAAATACTTTTTTTATTCACTGTTCAAATCACTCTTGGATATTGAATAGATCAGGTGTTGGCAAATACCAAATGTATTTCCTGATAATTTCTAAACAAATTATTCAAAAAGCTGGATAAAATCTAGATGGTATCAAAATGGACATGTGAAACACAAATATTTTTACCTGTGATTCACAAAAAAGATAAAATATAATTCAAGAGGAAGAATTGCAATAATATTTTGAATAACGACATTGTATCAATGCTGGGATTTAATTATGTAAACTGTTTGGATTTTGGTGGCTTTTTTTAAATGAAATTAGTTTCAGTGACTTTGTTTTGTATTTACATTCATGGCATTCTTATTCACCAGAGGTAACCAGGGAACGTATTTTTCTGCAAGGTTTTGTGTTGGGAGGGATTTATTTTCACAAAGAAATATTTCATTTTTGTTCAAAATAAAGTTACATTACATTGCAATATTTGAGCAAGTGTTTTATTTACTTTATTGAATAAGATCAGTAGAGTTCTACACTGTACATTGATGTGAATTGCAGGTGAGGAGTATTTACTAAATATATGATGAATGTTCTAAGTAGTTATGTATATTCTTTAAATGAATTCAAGATGTTATATAAAAACTGTTTTACAGTAGAGGTAAAGTTATATAATATTTGGGATTCATCCACAAGGCTTCCTTTCTCTTTCTTTATGAGAAGTAATATAGAAGTAAAATCCTTAATTTATCTTTCTTTGAAATGTTATCTGATTGTTTTTTTTCCTTCTATGCTTTTCACTTACTCACAATAATAGCACAAACATGAGTTATTTTTGTTTTCCATTTTAGTTTGTTATTTGCTTGTTGTGGCCATAACTAAGTTTTTGCCTCAAATTCATTAAAGTTAAATTTCATATTTACAAATTAAAATTACTAAATAGACAAGGAAATATTGTTCCTTAGTGAAAGGCAATTGAAAATGGCCAGTTGTTATCAGAGTTTCATAAATCTCCATGCTTTATATGAGTCCATGCCTCAGATAAGATTCAGTTTAATAGCTACAGATTTTTAAATACAGCATGTTGTTAATATACATATAAATATTAGCAAATACTATTCAGAAGAAGAGGTCTTGCTCTTACTAAGGTGCTACTATGATCCATAAACTATAACAGGAATTTTAAATATTATTTTATTAACTCCTCCTGACCTTGCAAAATATAAATTTATAATGCAATTATTTACTAATTGAAATGAGTAATGAAAGGCAATTTTTTCTATGTCCAAAAAGACCCAGCATTAAAATTTAGTATGCATGTCTCTAAATTCTGTGTTTTTTTCCAAAATACCTGAAAGTATCCCAAGGTAATGAAATATGCACCTATGTTAAATGATGTTTTTGTGTTGTGTCTAAAATATATATATTATTGTGATGGCATAGTTTAAGACATTTTTAGTGACTTACATTATATATATATTTTTTTCAAGACTTAATTTTGTTATCTCTGTCAACCAGACTATGTATTTTTCTGAATTTAGGAAGCGCTGCTAAATATTATGGTGTCATTCAATATAATTTAAGGAAGATAGGAATAAAAGAGTATGCAAATCTTGTGTTCCTACTTTTTAATTCCTGGGCTTCAGTTCTCCCTTTCTTGAACAAGACATACTAATACGATTCTTTATGGCAATCTTGGAGATTGTGAATTCCACGTTGTGCACATTATAGCCCCAAAATACACCAATTATAATTCCTTTGAAACAAAGAGCTGCTGACTGCCAACTAGAATATCCAAAAATAGTTATGTTCTAAAGAATGTCAACTAATTGCCACAATAAACCCAAAGAGAAAGAAAGAGACAGAGAGGGAGAGAGGGCAGAAGAGAGAGGGGAATAAGGGAGGGAGGGAGAGAAAGAAAGAGAAACAGAGAGGGGAGGGGTCTGTTTGAAGACAGGGCAATTAATTTCCACTTGAGTGATCCTAGATAATTTTAATAACTTACTTGCTAACTGCCAAAACTTATGCAATGAAAATGTGGCTTGTCAGAAAAGAGATTTAGAACCAAAAGTGTCAGAATGAATTATCTACAGTCACAGCTTGGCTTGGATATTTATTTACTCTCACATCGCATTTTCATGGATGAACTGACATTTTTAAGGTTCTAAGTTGAGAGGTCAAATAAATTAAGAAGGTAATTGAACAAGTAATACATGTTGAGATATGTATTCTCCAGGAGAAATGTACATGCCAATATACTAAAATGCAAGTGTTTCGTGAAATTAAGTATTATTGCAGTCAGTTTAAACAATGCATCATTAACTATCAGCACAAACAATGTGGTGTGTGGGAACTCTTACTTAAATCCTCACTTGTTTCACTTGACAGTGAATAGTGGAAAAATAAAAAGTATTGAAGATTTCCTCAAATTGAGAGTCAAACTGGGAAGGGCTGCAGGGGGGTTTCTCTGAAAGGAAAAACAGCAACAGGAAATTGAATTTTAGAGTGTTCTCATTCGATCTTTTGCCTCTGAATTTTTCTGTCTTGCCTTTAGTATTTATTCTTTGACAGCTAAGAGTATCTCCCAAGCTTATATATTTATGTTCACTACCAAAGAGTGGATTGTCCTTATTTATTTGATTACAGTTCAATAATCTCAGGGAAAATTTGGGATTGTTTTGGCTTGCTTGATATATTAGCCTCTATAGCCAGCGGGCAGGGTCCCATGGCTAGCAGATCTTTCGTGACACAATACCATAGGGAAGATGGGCACAGATTTGCAGATATTAAAGTCTCATGGTCATCCAATCTGTCCAACCTATGTTTTTTTCTGCTAGAATGAATCATCATACAGAATCTCTCAGACTTTTTCTTGCAATGTAAAGTGCTTTTCTTATAAACATTATATTGCATTTCACATTCCAATTCTCCTTGAATTAAGGATTGGCTAAAATGCTGAAAATCAGATACTGCTTTGTCAAGTTTTGAGTTTTTCTGCAATCACATGACTACAGACATCACTCTATGGATCTTTGTTGACAGAAGGTCCATACCAGAGTTCCTGATGAGTCATCTGCAAAACTAAAAGCTCTATAATTGAAGTCTTTCTTCATTGATTATAGACAGAATGGATACATTGAGCCATTGAATGTTTGACCTATATTATAAAACATTGACAATGGCTTCCAATCTCCAGACAACTAACTAGAAGTCATGCTACTGTCATGGCTCAACCTGGGAAGTCACTATTATGCTTTGTCTCAGTTGAGTACAAACTATTATCAGACAAGCATGCAGAGCAGTGCTTGGGAGCTATAAAATATTTTAAATGCTAGTATTCTGATATGCATGATACTCTGAATTTTTTTTAAATATTTATTCCAGGAAATAGAAGAAAACTTTAGATAATTGACTCAGGAAAATTTTAAAAGGATTATGAAATGAGAAATTAAACAAATGTAATGTGATGAAAAATAGCTGGCAGAGCTAAGAAAAGAAATCGAAGAGAAAAGCAATGTAACTGCAGACTTTAAAATCTTAACAAGACTCAAAATTTGCCCAAAGAAAAAGGCAAAATTGAACACCTTTGATTTTGAAATTCTGCACAGCAAAGATGAAAAGATAAGTGATGGCTGGGAGATCTTTTCCATGCATATAAAAATAATTCTGATTCTATAAAGCTTTGCTTCTTCTTTTTTCTCCTAGTGAATGTGAAGTGCTTCTTTGTGTTTTCTTTCTTTTTAAAAACTTCTTTGGTTAGAGATGCTGTGGGTTTACAGAACAATCATGCATATATATAGGACTCCTATGGAATTCCACCTTGCATTGGTGTGGAAAATTTGTTACAAGTAATGATATAGCATATTCTTGCAATTGTCCTGTTAATTGAAGTCCAGCGTTTAATTTATGGTTCATTATTTGTGTAGTGTAGTTCCATGGATTAAAGAAAGTATTTTTTATCAGATATACAATCTAACATTTCCCCTTTTAATCATATCAAGCCTTATATTTCATTTATTAATTGCATTCACAGTATTGTGCTACCATCACCACCATCCATTACAAAAACATTTCCATCATTGCAAGTAGGAACTCTGCACATTTTAAGCCTTAACTTCCCATTCCCTATGCCCATCCCATACCCTAATAACCCATATTCTAGATACTTGTTTGAACTGCTTCAAATCAGTGAGATCACACAATATTTGTTCTTTTGTGTCTTGCTTATTACATTCAACATGGTGTCTTCAGGGTTCATCCATGTTGTCACTTGTGTCAGGACTTCATTCTCTACAGCTAAATAAAATTCCATTGTATGTGAATTCTACATTTTATTTAACCATTCATTGGTTGATGGACACTTGAGTTGCTTCCATCTTTTGACAGTTGTGAGTGATGCCACTAAGAACATCAGTGTGAATATATCTGTTCAAGTCCTTGCTTTCAATTCTTTTGGGTATATACCTAGTAGTGGGATTTCTGGATCTTATGGTAGTTCTATACTTGAGTTTCTGAGGAACTGCTAAAGTGTCTTTCACAGTAGCTGCACCATTTTACATTTCAACCAGCAATAAATGATTGTCCTTATTTCTCCACATCTTCTCCAAAACTTCTTATATTCCTTTTGTTTTTATATAGCAGCCATCCTACTGGATGTGAAATGGTAACTCATTGTTGTTTCTATTTCCCTGATGGCTAATGATGATGAACATGTTTTCATGTGCCTCTAGCCATTTGTATATCTTCTTTGGAGAAATGTCTTTTCAAGTCTTTTGCCCATTTTTAAAATTGGGTTGTTTGACTTTTTTTTTTCAAATTTGATGGATTTCTTTAGATATACTGGATATTAATCTTCTACCATATATGTGATCTCCAAATATTTTCTCCCATTATGGACATTGTCTTTTACTTTGATGATAATTCCTTTGAGCAACAAAGCTTATTATTTTGATGAAGTTCCATTTATGTATTTTTCTTCTTTTGTTGCTTGTGCTTTGGGTATAATATCTTAATGAATACAATTAATTAGAGGCAATTGCAGTTTAGCAAGAAAAAATATTATATGGCATTTGTCCATCTAGGAGAGTGAATTGCAGGTGCACTTAGCCAGTAATTAAAAGTGTCTTTCCTGGTACTGTCTCTCCTTACTTCTCTGGCAATTCCTTTAAATAGTAAAAACTGTCTAATATTCTAACATTTCCTAAGTACCCTATCTCTCCAGCTTTGGTGGTTATATGGTCACAAGAAGACACAATAAATACGGGCTACATTTGCAAGAGAAAATGTGAAAACTATAATTTTCTAAAACTTGGGGATGGCTGGTTAAGACTAACCTCATTTCAATTTGGCTCAAAGTTCCAGCATTTAGATTTGGTAATAATCTTCAGGTACTAATTTCTGCTTTAAAAATTTTTATTTTTGTTTTAAAAAGTAGAAACCAAGGTCAAATTAACATGAGATAAAAAAAGAAAAATTATTGGTTAATCCAAATAGAAAATGGAAAAGTTGCAGTGTGACCCTGTTGAAAATGGGGAACAGAAATTTAAATGTTCCCAAACCTCACTGTCTTTTTTAGGAAAGATCCAGTTCATTTTCAGCTTTGCTAATGGAGAGACAATCACTATTTTCTTGGTTTCAACCTGAGGTCTAAGACAGGACCCTGCTTAAATTGCCATTTAGCTTCTCAAATAATTGTGCATTTGCAGACTCTTAGGATCTTTATATTGCTTTTTATATAAAACTTCCTTTTGCAATATTGCAATAACTATGTCTGAAAATTGAGTTTTTATTGTGAGGATTTTATTCTAGTATCAGGTTTGCACTCAATTACCATTGTAAATAGGAGTTGAAGATATATTATTACAGGTGGGAATAGGAGAAAATGATTCCCAAATGTACTACTTAAAATACAAAACAAAACAAAATAAACCTGTTCTTTCTCTTTTTCATGCTGTCTTTCACATTACTCTCTAAGTTGAGATATAGTATATGTGTTTTCTCTCAGTTCTTTAATTTTCTAATAACCTTGTTTTTATAATTTAAAAATATATATTTAATAAAGAGTACATGACATAATTTTTACAGGATCTCATTCTAATTTTGTGAACATGATAGAAATTTTGATCTCTCTAGATGCTACTAAGAATTTCAGCAAATTCCTTTGCATTTATAAATACATAATCCATTCAGGGCAGTTTTATAAGATAAATAATTTTCCTATAGAAATTATAAAACTTGCAATGCAGCATTAATTACTATTGGCAGAAATGGATATCTGCATTTTACAACTAAATGCTTTTGTCATCTGATAAAACTCTGCATAATAATAACATATGAAGAGAAAAATACAGGGGTGGGATAAAGAGCAGTTTTATGATTTATTGGTTTAGGATACCCAAGAAATATTAGTACATCTTGAATATGAATTATTTATCTCTATAAATAATTTATAAATTCATGATTTTACCTTAGTTTCCTTATTTACAGGGTAAGGTAATTTTTTGCTTCCTCTCAAAATAATTTTATTTGTCTTAGTCCAGAGATTCTTAACTTGGGTTACTCATTTAATAGGTTACTTGAGTACTAAAATATTAGTCTCCTCAGCTTTCCTATCTTCAATGCAGGTTCTGGCCTGATTCCTGGCAGTATTACAGCAGTCATTTCAGTTTCCCACAACCCAGTATATAAATATGATGATTTCTATATGTGACAAACTCCTCTCTCTCTCACCTTGCCACTGGAAAAAAAAACACTGAGGATCAGTTTTTTAAGTGATGCCTGACTGAGTGACACAGAAGGGCAATTTTGTTGATTTGGTCCAAACTGTTTCACTGGATGCACAAACGGGAAAATGTCATCACTAACTAAAGATAAGTGCTGTTTTATTAATGTATGTTTTTACTGGTGGAAGAAGGAAGGCATTTAAGAGCAATTGCAGAAATAAAGTAAGTAAAATTAAATTACTTTTATAGTGCTACTGATACATAGTATGTGCTCAACAAATATTATTATACTTACGTTGCCATTTCAAATTAAGTATATTGCATATTGTTACTCGGTTTGTTAAGTTTGGTGAATGCTTTGGAGCCTGGGAGGGATCTGGGTGCTACTGGCAACCAAAGGGAAGCCAGTATTTTCTTCTAGTACTGGTATGGATTAATTTTTAATTATGTTTTGGATCCATTTGAATTTTATTTTTTTGTTGAATATGAGATATGCATTCAAATATATCACTTTACCAGTTTTTATCCAGTTGTCACAGAACCATTTAATAAAAACTTACCGTTTCTCAGTAATTTTGGGTGCTACTAATGTCATGTACTACGCTATATATGCATTGCACTGAACTGTGCTTTTATGTACCTGTACCTCCATTATTTTAATTAAGAAGGTTTTATAATACATTTTAAGATGGCACAGGCTAGTCATTCCTCACAGCATTTTTTTTCAGTGTTCGCCAGTTTAGACTTTCTGTGGGAGCTCAAAATAGTTCTGCTGAAATTGGGTTGCAATATTCTGCTTAGAGGAGATTTGAAGTTTGTAATCTTCCCTTTCTTCTATTTATGAAGAAAGGTGTGGATTTTGCATGGGCATAATTGTTCTTTTTGGTATGTGAAATTCTTTTGGGGAATGTTGGGAGTGATTTGGATTTAAATGGCCACTACCTTCCTTGAGTTATAAGAAAGAAAATGAAAACATTTCAAAGATGAAAATCAAGGTTGGCACACGTTCTAGTTTGCTAAGCTGCTAAAAGCAGATACTGTAAAACTTGTTGACTTTTAACAGTGGGAATGTATTAGTTTACAAGCTTTCAGTTTCGTGGCTAAGAGAAATGTCCAAATCAAGGTATCATGATGTGATGCTTTCTCCCTAGTGACTGGCTACTGACTATCCTTGGCTCCTCTGTCACATGCCAAGGCACATGGCCGTGTCTGCTGGTCTCTCCCTTCTCTTCCAGGTTGCATTGCTTTCAGTCTCTTGCTTCTGCTGCTTTCTCTCTCTTCGTATGAATTTCATTCTTTTATCAAAGATTCTAGTAAGAGGATTAAGACCTACTCTGAATGAGTGGGTCACATCTTAACATCTTACTCACCAAATGGTTCTACCTAAAATGGGTCTACACCCAGAGGAATGGATTTACTTTAGGAGAACACTTTTCTTGGGTACATGCAGCTTCAAACCATCACAACACAACACTATTATTTTGAAAAAATTGCATAAGTATTTTGTAATAAATATAGTAAGCAGCCTAAAGAATAAACTACATAAATACCTTTTTATAAAATAAAAATATCAGGAAGTAAGAATAAATTTTATGAAATATCCTTGACCATCCATTAAATTAATTGTACATTGAATAAACTGATGGATTATGTGGCTGTGCTTTCCAATATGAAATTATACTTAAATAACTCAACTTAACTTCACTCAAGAATTGTAATAACTTGTTTCAAGTGTCTGCCGTTTCTCAGTATTAACATTCTATTTGTCAGACTTTAGTGTGGTGGGTAATTTTTACATTTTAAAACTAATTGTGAATTTTATGTCTTTTCTTTGCTCTGGGAAGAATAGATAAAATCTATATGACTCTTCCTAATAGCTAGTAAAGAACTCACATGTGAAACTATATCCATCTATTAGCCTTGGATGTATTTTTTTCATTTGATAAAGTTTCTGACTTATACTCACCAATATTTCACATGAAAATTTCTATTTCTTATTAAATCAAATGTGGTCATTTTCAGTTTTGTTGTTTTTGCTTCTATTGTTATATATGTCACATTTCATTAACATTACCAAATGTATTAACAGAAGAAATTCATAGAATTCTAGTCTTTTTAAAACCAATATATTTGGTGTATTTTATACCATTTCAAAAGCATTTTGCTATGAAATGGTAGTTCTCTACACTCGTTTGCCAGAACTCCCACCAATACTAAATTATGGGGTTTCAGGAGAAGAAAAGAAATAAAAGTGGCATTTGTTGCTGTTTTTAAAAATTCATTATTATTTTCCTTATTGTATTTTTCATTGTTTTTTATTGTCCTTTTCCTAGTTTATTAAATTTTGTGCTAAATTGACGTTTTTTCAATAGAAAATTATCAAAGTTTATGGATTTTTCTTTTGAGTACAAATTTCTCTGCATTAAAAAATCTTTGATGAATTTCTCTAAAATATTGAATTTTTAACTAATATTTATAGCTTAATTATTTTCTTAGGGAAGACCTGTTTACCCAGCATTTTTTAAAGAAACTGTCAAATACTGTTTGGTTTTCAATTCAAAGATTTTAACCAATGAATAAATGGAAAAGTAATACTGGGTTCTTTAATTGTCTTTAATCACAGATATTGTAGCCTATGGATGGAGGTAGAGGGGAGAATGTAAATAGAGATAACTTCCATGGAGAAATATATCTGCATGCAAAACTTTTTTTTTCCTTTTGGGAAGGGAGCTGCCTACAATTTGTTGTGACAGTGTTGTAATATATTTTGCAAATTAATATCATTCAGATTTAGAGGAATATATTACAGTGCCAATAATCTTTTTGACCAATGGTGCCAGCACAACCGGATACCTGCATGCAAAATAATCAAATTGAAACCTACCTCATAACAAATACAAAAATTAATTCAAAATATATAAGTACTTAAATGTAAGTGCTAAAATTACTAAACTCATAGACAAAAAAACATAGGTATACATCTTTGTGACATTGTCATAAACAATATTTATTCAGATAAGACACCAAGGAACAATCAAATAAAAATTGATAAATTGGACGTCAAAATTAAAACGTTTTTGCGTCAAAGGGCACTATCAGGCAAATCAAAAGACAACCCACAGAATAGAGAAAATACTTGCAAATCATATATCTGATAGATATCTAGTATCCAGAAAATATAAAAGACTCCTAAATGCAACATTAACAAAGAAAAAAAAAACAATTACAAATTGGGTGAAGGGTTTCAATAGTCATAATTTCAAGATATACAAATGACCAACAGGCACTTGAAAAGGATGTCCAACATCATTACTCATTATGGAAAAGCAAATCAAACCACAATGATTTCAAACCAATTGCGTTGGGTAGAATAGTAATAATAATAATAATAATAATAATGATAATAATAATAATAATAATAAAAGTTGGACAATAGCACCTGTTGCTGATGCTATAGTGAAACAGGAACCCTTAGATTTTGCTGGTGGTAATGTAAAATTGTGTCGCTTCTTTGGAAAAGGGTTGAAAGTTTCTCAACATGTTAGACATTGAGTTACTAATTGACCCAGTGATATGGGATGAATTGTATACCCAAATTTGGACAACTTCTTGGTCTTGGTCCACATTCTGGTGGGTTTGGACTCATTGTAAATATGATCTCTTCAAGGAATTACCTCAGTTATGGTTGTCAAACTGAATCAGGTTGGGCTTGACTCCAGGTTGCTGGAGTTCATTATAAGCAGAGTGAAAGACAAAGAGAAGCCATAGAGAGCAGCTGGAAGCCAGAAGTCAATGGAACCCAGAGGAGAGAGAAGACACTGCCATGTATATTGCTATGTGACAGAAAAGCCAAGGAATCTAACAGCTTTCTGGCCAGCTAGAAAATAATGACCCCAAGAGGAAGCAGGCCTTCTAGCCTCCAAAACCATGAGCCAATAAATTCCTGTTACTACACCTCCCCATTGCATTACATTTGTTTTAACAACTAGGATATTAAAATACTGCATAATTCCACTTCTAGGAATATGCACACGATAAACATATGTTCATGCAAGTATTTGTGCACAAGTGTTCATAGTATCATTATTTGCAATAACCAAACACTGGACAGAATCCAAATGTTTATTATCTGAGGAATATATAAACAAAATGTGGCATTTACGCAGAATGGATTAAAATGAACTTGAAGAGTCCAGCTGATACATGCTACAATGTGGATGAACCTTGAAAATGTTACGTTAAATGAATGAAATAGACAAAAAATTTCTATTCATTTTATGATTCTATTCATATGAAAAGTAGAAGAGAAAAAGCCGTAGCAACAAAAAGCAAATTCGTGGTTGCCAAGGGCTGGGTAAAGAGAGAATAGATAGTGATTGCTTATGGGTAAAGGACTAATTGCTGGTCTAATGAAAACATCCTCGAATTAGATAGTGATGATGGTTGTACAACCTTGTTAATACACTAATTGCCACTGAATTGTATATCTTAAAGAGTAAATGTTATGCTATGTGAATTGTATCTCAATAAAAAACATGAAGAAAAAGACATGGCAATGTTGTGTTTGTGCATGCGTGTATGTTTATTATGGTTTCTATTCCCCTGTGATCTGGGGAATCAGGAGATTTACATCTAGAATCAGTTTGTCTGCAGGTATTTGTGGAAGTTGTCAATAAATGAGATTTCAAATGAGGTACAGAGAGAAAATTTAGAGTTTCAAAATGTGGATTTTGAGAAGGATAGTACTTAATGGGGAAAAGAAAAGAAAGGATGCTAGGTATGTACCACTGAGAATCTCTGAAAGTTGTATCAATGCATCGCCTTATGTTTATGTTCAACGGTGAGCTAAAATCAGTCTGGACATGCCCTCCTGTTTAATCCAGATGAATGTCGCTGGTTAACTCTTACCTGGTGAGCTTGCTAGTAGTACATATTTATGTTAATCATTTATCGTTTGATGATTTCCTTAATCTGTTAACATATGTCTACTGAACATATGCATATCATACACAGTGGTCCATGCATAAGAAATAAAATATTTAAAAAGCAAAATTTCTGCCTTTCATGAAGTTCACATTTCAGTGATGTCGGACAAGCCCAAAATTAAAAGAGGTATATGGTGTTTCAGACATTTATTAATTCTATGGAGAAAAACAAAGACAGCAAATAGAAAAGGATGCTGGGGTCATCTTGAAGATTTTCATTAACTTTCAAATTTAATTTTAAATAAGCATATAATTTCAATTCCAGGCAGTAAAGGAGACATAATTGGGAAGCCACATTAGATAAAGACTTAGACATCATGATGGACATGTTAGGCTTTGGGACAAAAATTGTTTCAGGCATAGGAATGGATGTTTTTCAATATCTCAAGCATGACTCTAATATATTATAGGAACTTGCAGCGTAAAAAAAAAAGCTTCTATTTTTTTACAATATTTTCTAAGCACACAAATTAATGCTAATATGCTCAACTAATTATTTCTACCTGTATTAATCTGTGGTTTAAGTGCATGTATAATAAGATGTATCTTCTGCAGTGACACACATTTCCATAGTGAAAAAAAAATTTACAAGGATTCAGATGAGTTTCATTTCCACATAATCAATTTCCCTAGGACTGACAATTGGAAGACTTTTTGAAAGTCTCTTCTACTCTTCTCCTGAGAGAGGGCTGAAGAAGTACCTTATGGTATACATTTTGCTACATATACTTAATTTACAGTCATGGGACTTAGATTTGTAATTTTGCTTTCATCAAGTAATAGGATTACACAAAATGATTTAAAAATTCACTTTGTTTATACATGGTGAAATGTGAGCAATCCATAAGGTATTAATTAAATGTATTGAATTGATATTATTATTCCAAATAACCTATTATCTGTCTTTGCTTGCATCTTTCATGAGTCAATGCAATTTAATGTAAAATTATAATAAGAATATAAGGGTAATGTTTTCACCCATTATTTCTCCTCTGGTGTTCAATAAAATAACAATACTTTCTCACAGTTGTGACAGCCACAAAAGGATGTGTATAGTTTATTTTAAACAAACTGCAAAGGTAAAATTGGTAAGGTAATTTTGCTACCACACAATGGTTTTTAAGTCATTTTCTTTTATATGTGAAATTAATTAAACAAGCAAGATTGCAAATTGACACACTGAGGGCTTTATTCCTCTTGCATAATGTAGCATATTATTCATCTATGAAATGAGAATATTCAGTTGTAAGCTTCTTTTTATTTTCTTCTATTAAGATACCTGAAGTTTTAGTTAATGATACATAGCATTCTGTAGACATTTACTTTTTCTCAGCAATGTATTTTGTATACAGATCAGACACTTTCACATAACATATAAAACTCTGTCATAGCAAAACCAGAAAGATTTTTCTATGGCAAAATCCACTGCCTACGTGCAGTTGGAATTTTTGCAGACATTAAAGAGTCAATAAACATGAATTTGGTTGTAAGACATAAATAGCTTTCATAAGATCCTCAGAGATGCAGAAGATAATAATTTTCAAAGCATATACCCCATCAATATTGTCACTGGAAACAATTTATTCATATATCATTCTTTCATCACACATTCTAATTATAAAGTATTTAAGGTGGGATACCATATCTAGTTGTACAATTTAAGACAAACACAAAGTTTACATTTTTTAGAAAAATCATTTTATAGCACTTCATCTGCTTGCTAGTTGTTTTTAAGAAAACAGGGCTTTTACAAATAACATGATTTATCGTTGAAAGCATTTGCAATTCTTCAGATTCAAATAGATTTCCTTCATCTGCTTTATCAGCTCATAATAAAGATGAATTTCTGTATAAGAACTATAGCAATATCATTTAGATATATGCCTTCGTGTTTTTGGTCAATTAAAGCAGGCTTATCGGCTATTTATGCAGGTACCATCTGCTGAATGAATGCATTTACTAAATATGTAATGGAAAATATATGCTTAATGTATAGAAAAAATAAACCAAAAATTTGCAATTACTAGGAAATGCTGTATCAATTAATTTTCTAAAGTTATTTAGAAAAAAATCAATATTCTCTTTCTAAAATAAGAAAAGAGCTTCTTTTACCTGAAAAGAATTGTTAAAGAAATTCAAAATTTGTTTCTAGGAGTTTTCATAGTAGTGAACTTTACTTTCAGCATGAATATTTATCTTTATACAAATATTATATTAGGTAAACGAACTTGCAAAAGTCTTAATAGCTATTCTTTCACTATGACTACCTATAATTTCATTTTTAAACTTGCTTTTCATTGTCACTAGGTGGAGCCAGTAAACCTTATAATTTCTATTAAGGCATTTTTGTCCTATATGTAAATGCTCTTAAACTCTTCAGTAAAAATCGGGGAAATAGTTTTAATACCTCAGATTCCTCAATTCAACAACTCTGAGGATGTACATCAAAGATTGAGTAATTAATCTATCAACACTGTGGGAAAATGATTCTTCAAAGAGAAAATAACCAACAATAAGAGCAAAAACCTGAGTAGATTAAATATATCAAGAGAAACATTTTTTTAAACTTCATTTGGAGGGTTGACTTCTTTCAATTTATCCACTTTTCAGTTGATAATACGCTCTACAAAAGTAAAAGAACAGGTAACAGGACTTATAGGTAGTTATAGAATAACATCCGTGGATAATAATAGAGTAACATTCTTGGATCCATCTGTAACTTCATTTTATGGATTAGGAAATTGAGACATAAAGGGTTTAATGGCTTTTCCAAACACAGCTAGCTTTTAGAGCTGGTTTGTGATCTAAAATGCCATGCTCTTAGTTCCTATTAAAAAAAAAAAAAGTCTTACTAAAGTAGAGTATAAGGAGACAAGTGGAAAGCAATGTACCATAAAAAACAGGATATGACATCAAAATGCTTGAATAGTATTCAAAAAATGTTCCCAATATTGTTGATAATCGTAAGCCCCATAATTGATTTGGTGTTATATACAGGAAAAGGAGATCCAGAAAAGAAGAAAGGCAAGGATAGGTGCTGAAGAAGTGTTATCTTTAAACAAAGTGCTGGAGAAATACTATCTTGCATATATCTACTGAAGAGTTTATTCAAAGATGCAGATTTGACCAAATTTATCAAATGCCACAGAGCTAGTAAGAATAGGACTAAGGGCTTTCTACTGAACTTTGCAACAATGTTTGTGCCAAGTGTTGCTTTAAGGAGTAGAATATTCTGATCTTGTAGATCCAATTTCCAGGAGCTGATTATTAATTGGGATATTAGAATCTTGATTTTGAACATAAGACAGCTTAAGAAAGATGTGTACAAGTTTAAACTATAATTGGAAAAATACAATAGAGGAAAGCAAGTTTGTGTATGCTAGAAATCAAGGGAAGAAACTCACTGAGAGAAGATGCTGAGATGTTTCAAGAGGATTTGAGTCAAAGCACAATTAGATTGATTTGTTTTTCTTAGAGTCTTTAGAAAATATGAGAAGGATGATAACTCATTCAAATGTTTTGAAGCTAAAGTGAGCTTCAGTACACTATATAAAAATTATTTTCTAGAAGTGAGAGGTGAAATCAACTTTTGAATAGAAGTGAATCTTGCTAAGTAGATGATTGAGGAAAGTGTTGAAGATTTGAATGATCACCATGCAGAATAAAATAAATAGCTGCAAGAGAAACACAGTATGATTGCTTTAAGAACCCAGAAGTAGCTGGACATTTATTTTCAAAGTTTAAATATGTGGAATGGAAAAGTTACATTTGAATAATGGAGGTTTGGAGTTAAAAGTAATTATCTACTTGTCCAGAGCATTGTGGGAAATGAAGATAAAAGTAAATAGTAAGGGCTGATAGATGGGTAAAAGATATCAATAATAAGGGAGAAAACAAGAAAAGAAAACACAGGCTTCATGATGAAATAAAATTAGCCTGTGTTTGTCTGTGAACATTTAAAAATTGTATTGAAATACAAGTATTTATGCTTCAAAGATTTCTATAAAAGATATGCAGATATAATCAAAGTGAATTATTCTTTTTTCTTAAAATACGTATGTAACTGAATAAATTATTGACTTACAGATTTAGGTCTATAAGGGTGGTATTTAATTCTGAGTTAACGGAAGAGAGAAAATAAATTAGTATTCAAGACTCGTCACCTTATTAAACATGTGGAAGGATATGGAATAACTTGTGTCTTAGTTTCCTGGCTGCTAAAGCAAATATCATACCGTAGGTTGGCTTAACAACAGGAGTTTATTGGCTCAAGGTTTTGAGGCTTGATGTCCAAAATCCAGACATCAGCAAGGCAATAGGTTCTCCTTGAAGTCTGTGGCATTATGGGCCTGGCTGCCAGAGCCTTTTGGGTCCTGGGCCTTTCCATCACATGGCGATGCACACAGCAGCATCTATTCCTTTCTTTTCCAGGTTTTGTTGACTTCCAGATTCTGGCTGTTCCCCGTGGCTTCTCCTTCCATATCCAATTTCCTTCTCTTATAAGGACCAAAGCCATACTGGTTTAAGGCCACCCTCGTTCAGTTTGGGCACACCTTAACTGGTGACATCTTCAAACATCCTCTTTACATATGGGTTCACACCCACAGGACCAAGGGTTGGGAATTGAGCCCGTGCCTTTCGTGTGGGACACTCACCAGCAACTTGTCTTTTTTTTGCGTGTGATATGTAAGGAAAATGTCCAGAAACATTGAATATCTTTGATTTAAATCAGGATCATCTGCAATCATATGCATATTGTGGAAATATGTCAAACTCTGTAGGACTCTCATTATATGTAAAAATAGAATGCACCAATCATAGTCATAATAGTCAGTTGGTCACTTGTGCTAAGGCAGGAAAAGTTAATAGACACTTTATATAGAATATTGTTGATGAGTCACTGTCTCCATCTGAGGATGTGGTTTATTTTTTCCTTTTAAATGAAAATGTCAGCAAGCTAGAAGTTGACCTCAGCATACAAAAGCACATCACTGGAGGTGAAACCTCAACTCTTTCAATTAAATTTGTAATTATGCCTAAGCATCGGGAGACAAGAACATGAGAGACTAAGAGATAAACTCATCATTATCACTCATGACCTACCTCAGGGTTAGGAACTGTAGAATTAATTAAGAAATCAACGTATGATTGTCAAAGATATTTGTTCACAAGAAAAAATGTAGAAGAGATGTCTGTAAATTTATATATATATATATATATATATATATATATATATATATATATATAATGGTAAAGAGAAGAAAAAGAAGGAAACAGCTGAATAAGCTAAATGAGCTAGATGAATACAGAAATCAGAAAACCTAGGGCAAATCTTCATATTTGCCTGCCCTGCATCAGCTTTAACATTTCAAACAAAATTTAAAACATCAAGCCTTCAAATCCTATTTCAGAGAGGTTTGTAAAATCAAAGCAGTTAGGATTGGGTGGCAACACCTCATCCTTTAATTTTTTGAAATCCCCAGTTCATGAAAAATAAGTTCTTCTTATCACTTTCTTTCATTTATAAGCGATCCCCATGCAAATTATTTGAAGCATATAGTTGATTAAGGCACAGCTTTTTCTCTTTGAAGCAGTTATGAATTCTAGTATAACAAAAAAAGAGAAAATACAATGCAAACACATCTCAAATAAGGGAATTACCTCGCCCAAAATGAAAATCCAAAGAAATGGCTGGCTTAAGCCACCTGTTGATTGGGGTTCTGGGTCCATTTCTCTGTGGTTCTTTTTACAGAAGTTCCTCTCTTGTAACTTGGCTCCAGGTTAATTTCCTTGATGCCAGCAAAGAGGCTGAGGCAATTGTAGTCCTTAGGTCTGCAGACCTCATCGCTTTGCGCAACTGAAGCTACTCTCTCCTAAACAAACTGTGTCTCATTCTGATGGGATCAATCCGGGCCTGTTATTGTGGGACTAGAAACTGAGATGGCTCTACTCCTAAAGATAGGGGTGGATTTATTCCCACCCCAATTGTTATGCCCTCCACAGCACTGATAGGAGTGAGGTGAAGGTGGGGATATGAAGCCCCTAGATGAGACATACTGTGAAGTCCTTTGTGACCGTTCAGGAAAGTGGGAGTCAGCAGTATTGTTGGATGGGCAGGGGACAGGTCCACCCAGGAAGAAGGAAACAGGTTGTGCAATGTCTCTAGAGAATGAATGTAAAAATAACAATAAACCCGATTAAAAGAAGCTCTGTTTCTTATTATAATCATATTCTGGCAATCCTAAACAAAGTGACTGATAAACTATTCCCCTCTAAAAAATACTTCGTTGGCCCAACTAAATTTTAATTTAAGATATGTGCAATTTACAAATGATAAAATGCACATAATCAAGTATACAGCTTGATGAGTTTTAACATGTGTGCACCTAAGTAACCTCTAACCCCCTCATCAAAATAAAATATATTTCTCTTATCTCTGAAAGTTTTCTTGTGTCCTCTTCTGACAAGCCCTCTTGACTTCCCAAATCCAAGCAGTGTCATGAAGGCTATCATCATATGTTAGTGCTCTCTATTATACAACTTTATATATCATTCATACAGAACGTGATCTAGTTTCTCATGCTGAACATAATACTGTAAAGTATCAGCATTTGTTCTGTTTGGTGAGTAATACCTCACTGCATGAATAAAGCACAATTTGATTATCCATTCCTTTATTTATAGACATTTGTTTTTGTCCCCAGTTTTTGGCTATCATGAATAAAGTTACTATAAACATACTTGTATGAGCCTTTTTATAGACATAGATTTTCATTTCCTTGGTGCAAATAGCATACTTGTATACTTGTGTGTCCGTAAGTAGGTTTACACTTAATTTGTAAAAAAGAAAGACAGAGAGAGAGAGAGA